>VYZW01030961.1:3076-21484 GCA_013401315.1 Balaeniceps rex | reverse complement strand
AGCAGCCACAGCATTTTACTTCCAAATACATTTAGTAGCCATGAGCAGTGGGACTGAGCAAGCCCCTTGGCTCAGTCATAGGTAGAAGGGCCTTGCTGCATGGGCATCCAGCCCTGTTTTGCCCCCACTGTTTAGTGAAGAGACCCATAAAAAAAGTGAAGAGTAGGGTGTGTTCGGTCTGGCGAGCTTGCTCAGTCTCAGCACCCAAACATATTGGAGATGATGTGCAAGGAAACAGCTCTGCTGTGTCTGTGCCATGGAATGTTACCCTTGTTCCTGGGGTCTGAGATAGCTCTAAGTATAGTATATCCTCGTGAGGAGTCAACTAGAAATGTTCTGGAGTATAAATAGTGATACTGTATGTATAAAATCCTAAGATGTGGCGTACTGGCTGAATTCTTTAAATAGTGATCAAAAGGCTAAGTCATTAATTCTTGGGGGAAGGAGAGGAACCAGTTACACTTCTATAACGCCACTGAAGGAAAGACAAATAGAATGTAAATTTGTCTCTACAATGCAACAGAATAAAAAAAACGTTAAATATATTACAATTTTGAAATAGCATAGGTTTCCATGTTTAATCTTTCACTGTCCAAAGCCAAGGTAACTTCCAAATTTTCCTTGAGTATTCTCAATTGTTTATTTAAATGTAAACCTTTTTACTGTTGAACATTATGGATATAAATCAACAGAACAAGAAATGTTGGCTGCAAGTTCCATCTCCTGTGGTTGTATATCAGGGGAGTGTCAGAGTTCTTTCCCCAACCCTTGTCCTGAAGCCACAGTTTTAGGCAGCAAAAAAAACCTTGATGGGACATTTTACTAGGTCATTACAAGGAATATTACAGAAATTTGACGAGTAAGATCTTCATTTGGTTTTGAAGATATTCAGCAGTTCATTCAGGGATTCACAATCCATTCACAAGTCAGTGTTAGTCTCGGTTGCCTACTCGTGATTCACAAACATCTGACACCATGTATGCATCCAGTGTATATATGGTCTCCAGATTTTGAGTATTTTATTCAAACACCATAGTGATTTAAATAATAAACCACTCTACAGCAATCATGACATCCTGAAATAACAATTTGTGCTAAATTAAGCAGAGAAAAGTGGCAACAGCTGACAAATGTCTCATTTAGGAAGACTGGAGTTTTGTTGATCTTTCAGTACTGATTTTCAGTTTGTTAGGCTTTCTTCAAAGTGCAGTTAGTATTTTTAAGATATGAGTGTGATCAATTATATCTCTTTCTGTCATGTTTAGTGGAAACATGTCTATGGGACATTCTTCTGGTAATAACAAGCTATCTAGCTAGCTAGTTAATTGTTCTAAGAACACTGTTTAATTTTATGAGATCCTTATGTATCTAATACAATATTAACATTTACCGGAGCTCTTCTGCAATTCCTAATGTGAAATTATCAAGGACCTCTGGAGCAAACTCATGTTATAAATTCCAGTTAGTTTTCAAAAAATGAACAAAATCCTGAAGTGGTCATTTAGATTACAAACAATTATTTTTCTGTTCTGCCTATAAATTTATGTTTCCTCAAGCCTGTATTATTTTAAAGGTAACACAACTGATTTTTGTGACATCAGTGAATGATTTCAACGTTATTTTTCTCTCAGGAGAGAACCATTTTTATGAGACTAGATAGTAGTTGTATCTTCAGAGAGATATATGTTCCTACACTTACAGAATTAGGATAAAAGGAAAATCAGAGAATTTTGTGCATCAAAATGTTGCACAAATTGCTGTCTTTAAAAAGAATGCAGATGACAAAGGAATAGCAGCCTTAGAATTTTGTGATTAATTTTGTATCCAAGAGCAATTCCATTTGCATTACCCACTACTTAGCACATTGTAGAAAGGTCTTTGTAAGACATTTATAACCTACTTGAACCTACATTCTTATCTATGGTCCATAAAGAGAGAAATCTGGTAACGCATTATCAAAAAAGTATGCTATAAAAGAGATTGCTTCTACACTCCCTTTCATCAGTGATCTCAACAGAAGAAAAGACAGACAATACTGCATTAGATACATTTTCAAATGTAAAGATTTAAGTCAAAGAGGATTGTTATAAAGATACAGCACTGACCTACAACACAGTATAGATGATCAGGTTCCTCTAGCAATTTTTTATTGTCAAGCTCAGAGTACCAACTAGGAAAATAAATTTTCAGTACAGCTGTAATTAAAACTGTCTGCCCACTTTTCCACCACATCTGCCCAGTTGAAGGAAGAAAGGAAGATCTGGTAGAGCTTTGTGGTTTTTCAAAAATATGTGATGATTTCTTTCCTTGACATAGACAAAGCTTCCCTGCTAGACTCCCTGCTGTCTTCTCCAAAGTTCTGTGATTTTCCCCGCTGTCTTCTCCAAAGTTCTGTGATTTACAAATCGTGAGGAGGAGCAACATAGCATAAATGGATCTTGTATCCAGAACTGGTATACAAGTTTGGAGGCAACTACACTTAGTAAGTGGAGGTTATCTTTTAAGTAGGAAAGGGACGAGGAAAGGGAAGGGAAGAAGGTCAGAACGTTTGCTGCTGTAGCATGAATTTTCCATTACTGGTGAAAGGCCAAATGCATTGGACTGAGTTGACAGTGCAGGGTGTCAGTATATGTGTGGGTTTGTCTTGGCATGGCTTCAGATTGCTTTAGTGATTGCCAAGTGGCCAAGTGACTATTGCCTCACCTTTGTATGAGCTGAAGCTCTGTGAACACCATGAATGGTAAAGGTCTGTCAAACCTGGGGCAGCGCTGCCTTGTAAGTAACAGCCCTTGATGTCAGTTGAGGCTGGGGGAGGCAATGTTCAGACTTCAGTAGGGAACCAGTGAGAAGGCGGCAGAGTGTGATAAGAAAACATAAATATAGCTCCAAGTATACCACAGGACAGAAAAGGAAGAAACTCCCACAACCGTGAACATTATACTCACAGCAAGGATCTCAGGTTGCTCACAACTTGCTGTAGTTCCCCCTCGTTCTATTTAAGGAAGACTGTAAGTGTCAGCCCTAGGAACTAGAGGAATATTGGATGAACAAGCACAATGTCAAATGAAATGAGTAGATCACAGAAGAGTTTGGTATAACTAGTATTAATGGTTTTTCTTGTATTAATTAAATCATTTGGACTATGCAACTGTTTAAACATTAATTCAACTAACAGTAAATTCTTGTCTCTTTGTATATAGTATCTTCCCTTTTGTCCATAAAAAGATTTTGAACATAATGCTATGTTCCATTTTTATGACTTTCAGCAAAGGGCAGGGGACGGTAATGTGGTAAACTCACAGGGCAATCATCTGGGAGAAGCCTAATAAAACAGGCAATCTGAAATGCCTAAAGAAATGAGAGAATTTCCTCCTCTTGTATGGCTGTGGCTGATACATTCCGCTGGATTTAGGAGATAGTAGGCTCTGGAGGGTCTAGAATCAGGTTTCTAATCCTTTGCTAAGTGCTTTAATCCCTTTGATGTGCAAAATACCACTATGTTTACCACTGCTTCCTCCTCTGGGAGGTAAATGGTTATCCACCTAAGCCTCAATCACTGTGGTGCTCAGGGTGGAGCAGAAGCATCTGCTGCCCAAGGACAAGCTCTTCTGAACATTTCATGTGACAGTAGATAACCACAGAGGGAACTTTCAGACAACCAGTTAAAATATCAAGAAAGTCTAAGCACAGGGTTGGAAACACTAGGTGAGGTGTGGGTTGAATTGCTTTCCACCCTGTTCTGTCACTGCCTTTTTAGTGGGTTGGATTGTCCACAGTTAGTGCTGTGGGCTAGGAATTGGGCTGTGGAAGCCAGTGAAACCAGTCCATCTGGTTGTATTGCTGGGGGTTGTGATCACATAGCTATTGGTACTCCTATTCTCACATACCTCTCTGGAATAAAGGAAAACCGTGATTGCTAGCACTGTGAGAAGTTAGTTGATGCACATCAGAAGGGATACCTAAAATCTTAAATCTGTAATGATGTTAAAGACAAGAAAATGTTTTTGTTCATATTGTTGCAGCATCTATAGTGAGGAACAGTGGAAACAAAAATAGTTTTAAAAGGAAGCAATAAATATTCTGTTCCACTGAAATATGGGAAAGTACTGAACATGGGTCTTATAGGAGCTATGAAATGCTTACAAAATCCCTATGACAATATTAGAATAACACTAGCTCTCTAACAGTAAAATCTTCAGAGCAGCTTAAGTTACGTGCCTTGGCTAAATGAAATCTTTTAAGACAGAAAAGGCCTCTCTTTAAGCAGGACTCTGAATGAAAATAGGTTTTCTAGTTGTCACAAGCCTATGACTAAGCTGGTTTACCAGGCCAAATTGTCACCTTGAAAACTGAGGCAGGCAATGTAATCCTGTAGTGTCACTTCAGGGCATGACTACAACACAGGAAGGGGCAAAGCATTGAAACCCCTGAATGAGCAACTACCACACTGCTCAGATCCCCATCCAACTTGACCTTGAATGTTTCCAGGAATGGGACATCTACCACCTCTCTGGGCAACGTGTTCCAGTGTTTCACCACACTCATTGTAAAAAAATTCTTCCTTATATCTAGTCTAAATCTACCCTCTTTTAATTTAAAACCATTACCCCTTGTTCTGTCACAACAGGCCCTGCTAAAATGTTTGTCCCCATCTTTCTTGTAAGCCCCCTTTAAGTACTGAAAGGCTGCAATAAGGTCTTCCCAAAGCCTTCTCTCCTCCAGGCTGAACAACCCCAACTCTCTCAGCCTGTCCTCGTAGGAGAGGTGCTCCAGCCCTCGCATCATTTTTGTGGCCCTCCGCTGGACCTGCTCCAACAAGTCCATGTCTTTCCTGTGCTGAAGACCCCAGAGCTGGATGCAGTGCTCCAGGTGGAGTCTCACCAGAGCCAAGTAGAGGGGCAGAATCACCTCCCTCGACCTGCTGGCCGCTCTTCTTTTGATGCAGCCCAGGATAGGGTTGGCTTTCTGGGCTGCGAGCACACATTGTCAGCTCATGTCCAGCTTTTTACCCCCAGGTCCTTCTCCACAGGGCTGCTCTAAATACCTTCATCCCCCAGCCTGTATTGATATCAGGGGTTGCCCCGACCCAGGTGCAGGACCCTGCACTTGGCCTTGTTGAACCTCATGAGGTTCACACAGGCCCACTTCTTGAGCTTGTCCAGGTCCCTCTGGATGGCATCCCATCCCTCAGGTGTGTCAACTGCACCACTCATCTTGGCGTCATCTGCAAACTTGCTGAGGGTGCACTCGATCCCGCTGTCTATGTCATTGATGAAGATACTAAACAGTACTGGTCCCAGTACGGATCCCTGAGGGACGCCACTTGTCACTGATCTCCATCTGGACATTGAGCCATTGACCACTATCCTCTGGATGCGACCATCCAACCAATTCCTCATCCACCAAACAGTACACCCATCAAATCCCTATCTCTCCAATTTAGAGAGAAGGGTGTTGTGGGGGACTGTGTCAAAGACCTTACAGAAGTCCAAATAATAAGAACTGTTCTGTTGCTTGATAGATGCTATTGCTTGATATTAAAGGTATTGCTGGCAGAACTGCTGCCAAATAGAGAGTCTGTTTGAAGAGCAGAACTATTGATTCAAAATGGTCTTTCAGGCTTAAATCTGCAAACTATGAAATGGGTTCACGTTCACCAAGAAAAATGAAGCCACAGAGAGAGAAAGACACTGGCATCGCTGAGGAAAACAGTTACTTTTTAGGTGTAACTGTTCAGCTTCAGACATCTTTTTTTCCCCCTGTTACTGAAAGGGAAACCATTAACTAAACTGTAGCAAGACTTCTTAGACTCATTAGATTTGTCTAACTTTTCTCAATTCTTTCTGAAGCATTGGTACATTAAAGATATTGCATTGATTTGTGCATGCAGCCAAACTTTTATTGAGAGGAAACATTACATGGCCACAGTGTTTACATGAGCTGTCAGTTGTGTATTACAAAGTTTTATGATGTGGTGTTTACACACTCAGATCCTACTAGCATAGATAGATTTACATGCTGCAGCTCTTTTCCTTCTCTTTTTAAGGCTTACCAAAGGTAGTAAAGGCAGGTTTCAAGGACTACTATCAGAGACACCCGCAGTCCTTTATTCTCTTACTATTGCTGTCTGTCTTGTGTGTATGTCTGTCTTTATCTTAAAAGTAATAAAGAGTAATAAAGAAAAAAAAAATCTTGCTGAAACTGAAATTTTGTCAAAGATTTCTGGTTGAGCCTCATCCAAGATAAATATGAGGAAAACTGTGAGGAAAAAATGATATGTTTTCCGAATATGTTTGTCTCCAAATGTGAGGCATATATTCAGTACTTGTTATCTAGGTTCGCTGTGCAGAGCATTGATACGTTCTGTGACCAAAGTGATGTGCCCTGTTTGGACTGCATCCTGGGCATCACAGGATTAAGGGTGCTGTATTTCAGGTCCATGCTCTCTCACATATCCCTGCATCATCACATGAAATTAGAGCTCTCTTTGAGTATTGAAGCACGTATCTACAGAATATTAAGACTACTTGACTCTAGGCATCTAGCACAGGAAGATTCAGCATATGAAAAGTAAGCTGCTCCTCTGTGTCACCCTGTAGAGTCACTAGTATCTTTCCTTTTACTTCACAAGGAGGTGGGAAGACTAACTTCCTAGTTGTCAGAACGAGGCTAATAATACGTATCACCTCCGGAAAAAAAATTATGATCTGGGGAAAGTGGATAGTCCTTCAATTTAAGATGAAGAATAAGGAGAGCAAGGAGATAAATTACTTTATGCAAATCTAAGAGTGCCTCTCAACCCTCCCCAGAGACATTTTTCAAACTCCTTTCCCCACCAGACAACACCACTAAGTAACAGAGTAGCTCAGACCTGTGGGTAAGGTGGATGCCATGGTAACAGCACCAGGTGAGTAAGTGCTTCTGTATTTTTTTAATGAACATTTTAATTGAATCTAGACCACTGACTCTCTCTGAGAGGCGTTTAGCTCAGGATTTTCACTTGGGTTCTTCACAGTTGTAGGTTATATGTACACCAATACACAATTTGACCAATAATGGCAAGAGTGGTGTAAATCGGTAATTGTCTGACATGCTATCTCTGTCTCTATTTGTGTTTTTATTTTAGGTTTACACTTGTGGTTTAGTTTGGTCAGTAAGCAAGTTTGGTTAGATGATAGTGAGAATGACGCTGTATCCTGTCCTGGCAGAGGTCCTGCAGATCTTAGTACAGGAGACAAGCGTAGTGTATCATAAACGTTTCTTTTTAAATGCATGGACAAATGAAGTTAGCATTCTGGCAGACACAGGAGCCTTTCAAGACTGAGCTCTGGGAAGATTTTAGGGCATTGTTCACTGGAGGCAAAAGGCTCTGTGATATTCAGCAGATTTTTGTTTGGCTCAGGGTGCTGCCTGAGCAGCACGATAAAGTCCTGTGGTACAGAGGATGCACATATTTGCATGCACATGACCTGCTTTCCTTTGATTTGTCTTTCTCTCCCTCCTGTTTGATTCTGCAAACGTGAGGAAATTTTTTAGCAAGATGCACAAACATCTGTTTAGCTATGCAGCTTTTTTCCTCTTAGTTAGCATCTCTGAGATTCTGTAATTACACTTCTGGGTAAAATATGCTGTCATGATAACTTATGCCCGGAATGCACTCTTTAAAGTGGTGGGCTCCATTCTGTTTGGATTTACACACAGAGTAGAGATATTGTCTGATGGAAGATAGTAAATTAGAGCAAATTTGATCTTCCTCTGAGAGAAACAATTGAAGTTCATCAACTCAGCATAAAACTGACCAACTTCTGGAAACAATGTAAAAGGAAGATTCCTGCATATGATATAATATGGAGACTGCAAATTTCCATGCTTTTTCTGGTAGATTTGCACTTTCTTTTAGGCCAACGTGTCTTTTGTTCAGGTTGTGTTACTGACCTTTAAACTGTTACATTAGCAATAGGGAGGAATACAGGATTGGCAGATGCTGCAGTGATGATATGAATTACTCAGCTATAGCAGCTTGAGAGTGAGATTGATGATCCTGTGAGCACTTTAAAGAGCATAACCCAGAAGATTAATCTAGTGAAATATATTCTAGAGAAGCACAATTGCTGAGAGAAAGAGAAAGTTAATCTAGTAAAGAATGCCTTGTAGTATCTTTATGGCTTTCTTTGCAAAGTTGTCTGGAAAAGATTGTTTGCTATAATTAGTCTCCTAAGAAAGGGATATTTTTACTTCTTTTTTTTTAATTGTGGAAAATTCTGCAAGTTTGCTTCAGACATTTCATGCAAGGTATTTTCCCTCCAGCTCTAATGTAAAATGCTCGGGCATCCTATTACCAGACAAGCAGGCTGTGTGCAGAATCATATTGATTTCACTGATAGCTCAGTAAACAGAGATCTCATAGGATGAGCCTTTGACTCCTCAGTATGAGGTTCACTAAATAAATTCTAAACTCCATCTGAAACCACAGACCAAATCTCTCGGCTTTACACGAGTTCGCAATGGATTTTGCAGTGTGGTAACATTTTGACTTGAAATAGGATGGTGACCCAGATTACTAGAGTCAGCCTTTAGTTAGTTAAGCAGTTTTCTTGTCTCCCTTTTAAAAATGCAGCTGCATTCAGGTTTTGCTGTTAAATCCTCTACAGAAGGTAGTTTCTTACTGCTTTGAGTTTCATAAGAAAAGCTGAATGTTTTAAAATGTTTTTATATTAAGTGCTGAAAAGGAACAAAGGCTAGAAGTGCAAGAACTTAGAGAAGACCTTTTTCCCCCGCCAACCTGTTTTAGCTTTATGCTACAGATACCTCAGTATTGGTCTGTTTGAAAGAAAGAAGAGCTTTTTCTCTTGGGACAGACCTGAATATCTGGTTTGCTGAATACTTACTAGGCTGATTCAAGGGTGAATAGGTTGATCTCCACTGGATTGAAATGGTCTTAAAGTAGGGCACTTGATGTAATCCATAAAATAGCTAATGTGAAAAATATGCACAAAAGTGGAAAGATGCTACAGCTTTAACAGAGAAGAATTAAAATTTATATTATTTTCACACAAAAGGATGTAAATGAGAGTGGCCATGAGAGTGGCCATGGAGGGAACTTCCTTGCTGGTGAAGGTTCACTACAGGAGAAAACTGGGAAGAATACTGAAGAATTCTGCCTTGAATCATGTACATTGTTCAGTTGTACTTAACTGAACAGAAGTTTTGTTTGTTTATTTCCTTGTGACTCTTCTGACAACAGTATGAAGAGGACTTAGTATGCTATATACTCTTACAGGAATAGTTAGCAAGTAATTAAGAACTGACCTAATATGTTCCGTCCCTATTTTGCAGGGATAACGTTTTGAGAATACACTTTCACAGATTGCTTTTTTTGTAGATTGGAGTAATTTGTCTGTGGAGCCATCACTCTGTTGTAAGAGTGATTTGATGTGCTTGATGCCTTCCCCACCTCCTTTAATTACGGCATTTTGGATTTGAGAAATAGACAGTGGAAAGATGAAGCCTGAAAATTAAAATCTGATACACTATCATTAGTATGCCTTTCAGCTAATGCTTTTAAAATTAAAAGTTTGAAACCATTTCTTTAATTTTGATATCTCTTCTTTTATGTGTTGCATGCACAGCCATCTTAGCGTGAGTGCATATATTCATATGCTACTCATTGATATCCAGAGTTGAACATGATTGCAGTTTTTAATATAGATTTTCCTTAATGAGTGCCATTGGCAGTTGCTTTTTAAAATAAAACTGGGAAGGAAAAGAAGTGCTTCTGTCTGTCTAAGTTGTATCATCCTGAGTATTATTTCTATTGGTAAATGAGGTTTTCAAATACTCATTCATGACTTTCTGTGAACTGCCTCACCTGGCTGTTCATGTTTCTTATGCAACAAAAAATTGACACAACTGCACTTCCCCCAAATCCCGATATTATAGAAAGCAAATCTTGTTTCTAATTACTTTAGATATAAAATTAAGGAGCAATACAAAGAATGTATAATTAATTTCTATCAGGATGCCAATCTAGATATTTACATATTCACATTACAAATACATAATTGAAGGCAAATACAGCCTAATTGCTGTTGTGATTAGCTTGTCCCCCAAAATAATAAAAATGAGTGCTATTGTGTAGGAAAAATATTAATTGCATATGATCTTGTTTTGTTATTCCCTGTGTAGGAATTTGCCTGGAAATACCCACAGTGGTAATATAGTCAATATATGTAAACTTTCAGTTGGCTAAACTACAGGAAGGAGAAATGATATCATTAATTTCATTGACAAATTTTCAGGCAGTGATTCTAGTGCAAAACCAGGATGAGAATCTGCTAATGAAAAGTTTCAGTTGCCATCCAGGAGAGATGAGTAGCTGCATGCCACTAATTACAGAACTGTAGATTTCATTATGAAGGTTACCACTCCTTGACTGAGATGTAAAATTAGGCTTGTAGCATTGATTCCAGTGTGCAGTTTCTCAATAACTATGCTATAACCTATACTTATCACTTAGACATTCTGATCAAGAAAAGGTTATTGCCCGTCCTTGTTCCAAGATGAAAATATTTCATGCCCTGAGCTATGGTGTAGTGGTATGTCATTTATGTGAAAACCACACAATGGCTTTTACTTACTTCCAACAACAGTGAATCATTTGGGGGTTCAGTGACATGTGAGATAAACCTGTAATTCAGTTTCACCCACCACAGACTTTTTTCTTAATGCAACTTAAAAGATAGAGGGTTTGGTTTTTAGTTTGCTGATTTTGAATGCACCACCACATTAACATTTTATATAATTTACTATGTGATAGTGTTGACTTTATATAAAATGTGCGATGAAATTGCTTATGCAAGTGATGTTTCTACATGTAAATTAAGTGTTGAAGATGATTTGCATTCAGAAAGGAGTTTATCAATATTAAATTGTTAGACCATTTGTGACTAAATCAAATACAAATTTTTTTTACTTTCATCATGAATTCTGAGATTGTTCTTCTCAAACTATAAAATGTTATTTCCTAGATTTGAAATCTAGTGAGATACAGAAGACCCTATACAAAGGGATTTTTTTGTATATTCAACTATTCTTCCACCAGTGTATCAACACTAAAAATAAAATTAGGATTAAAGAAGATAACCTGCTAGGATTTTTTTCTACTTTAAAATGTTTGGTCTTCTAATTTGTGCTTCTGTACATTATTATCTAATAACTGCTTCTATATTTGGAGTTTATAACTTTCTCAGTTTTCAAAATATATTAATAGGAAGGAACATGGAAGATATTTCCAAAATAGTCAATGGTTGGTATAGGGTCAACTAGGTTACAGGATTTACATGTTGATATCAGTACTCACACACTAGTTAAAACTTGCGTTAAGGCATGTATTGGCACTTGTCAGACTGGAATTTCATGGTAGTGTTTTTGCTTCCCTTTTGATTGCTCTTTGCTCGTATATCTATGTTTGTATGTACATATTCATTATCTCTGCAGCCAGAGGAGAAAAGCTGTAGATGTCATAATGGAGACCTGAATGAAAATTTTGGCCCGGTATACAAATGTACCCTTGAGTTGCTAAAGAAAATGATACAAGAAAATATAAGTTCTGTTGCAATTTTATTATATACATCAGTTAAGTATTTTGGCCTGAAATCTTGTAGTGCTTACTGTGTCTCAAACATGTGAAATATCAGGAAACCTTTGGAGATTGTTAGGGGCTCCCAAATCCAGGAATCCAACAGAAACGAGGCTGACACAGCTCCCCGTCCCTGGGTCCAGCCAGCAGCGAGACTCAGCATCTGTTCCTAACAGGTACATACAGAAACACGTATATGCAATACACAAAAAACCAGAAACAGCTGGACATACAGATCACCACCGACAGAAAGCACAGCACTCACGCAAACACAAATGGCATGAATGGCCTCATCCTGTTTCCCTCTCCAGCTGCTCAGGATGAAGGTCTGTTAGTGGGAAATATATACATAGATGTGATATAGATCAGTCCAGTCATTGAAGCTTCCATCAACAGAAAACAAACTGGAAAGAATGGCACTATTTAGCTAGGTGATAGACAAAACTTTCTATTTGTACTAGTCATACATTTTAAGACTGAGGAAGATTTGATAAAATGGTAATGTGAATGTCTAAAATAAATTAGAAGAAATACAGCTTGTATAAAAGATTCATCCATGGAGCTTTTCTTCTGCAGATTCTGAGATTAGATTTGATATGTCAAAGAGGATGCCATTAAAACAACTACAGTCTACTAAAATAAACAGTCAAGGAGTCAAGGTTATAAATTCACATTGTTCTCATTGTAATGTTGGGAGAACATTCCCCTGTGGAGACGCTATCCCGTAACTATTCAGTATTTTCCTCTACACTTCCTTTAGAACTGTTTTGGGAAAAAGATCTGTTTTCTGTAGGAAAACCCAGTTCTGTCAAACTTAAAATGGCAGTTTGACTGAAATTTCAGACAGGCAAGAAGATCAAGAGAAATCATTAGGTTTTCTTACAGATAGTCTCTGGTGTGAGAGAGCGTGGTCAGGTAAGGTAATACTGTTTCATTTGGAGTGTTAGCAGTAAAAAGGTATGACGAAGATGGATAATAAAAAATATTTCTATTTCACAACAAATTTAAAAGTCTTGTCATTTCCTTTCAAATTTGCTTGAAGACAAATTCCCCAATGAGATTTTTTTTCTGGTGTTTTTTTGATCAATTCTAATTCACTTCACACTTTGGAAGTGGTTACTGTTGCATGCTGAATAGCAAGATAGGATGAACACACCTGCTTCTTTTGTGGAAAATTATGTACTCCTGATATGAAAATTAAAATTCAATTTCATTTTATGCCTGTATATACATTGGAAAAGTCCTAGGAGGCATTTTAAAATTTAAGTTTATACCCTGCTTATCAAACGAGCAAACTGAATTTACTGAGGGACGAGGAAATATTAGCAAGGTTCATAAGATAATGAGCTATTTAGCATACATTAAACAAATTTCATTGCAGATACTTTTGAATTATTTTCTTTGATCATCAATTTTTAAAAATAAGATTGCTCAAAAGACATTTTGAACTGCTGCTACTTACAGATATATCTTTTTCTCGAATTGCAGATTAATGTAAATAACCAGCATTTGTCTTGAGTATAGGACAGTACATTTCTGTATTTGTAAGCATAAATGTTACAGTGATGAATTAAAAATCTGTTTTCTCACACTAGTTCCCTTCCAATAATAATTATGATTCTGCTAGTCAGTAGAGATAAGGGAAGAATGGTTACTGCAGTGCCTCACCAGCAGGTGAAATACTTCTCAAGATATGTCCAGCTCAAGTTAATTTATATTTTTGGCAGTTTTAAAAAAAAAATCCCAAACTTTCTAATTTTTCAGTGTTGGTAAGAGAAAATGGCTTCTTGGCAGAAGGACTTATGTCATTGACTTCACTGTGTTAAATACATTGTTAGAGTAAAAAACTTAAGAAATTGACCTTTTTTGCTACATACAGCTAGAGGGAAGTTCAAACCAACCTTTGCTTACTCTGTAAGTCTTATTTACTTGTGGATTCCTCTGTGTCCCGGTTTCAGCTGGGATGGAGTTAATTTTCTTCCTAGTAGCTGGCATAGTGCTGTTTGGGATTTAGGATGAGAATACTGTTGATAACACACTGATGTTTTAGTTGTTGTTAAGCAGTGCTTACACCAGTCAAGGACTTTTTCAGCTTCCCATGCCCTGCCAGGTGCACAAGAAGCTGGGAGGGGGCACAGCCAGGACAGCTGACCCAAACTGGCCAAAGGGCTGTTCCATACCATATGACGTCATGCTCAGTATAGAAACTGGGGGGAGTTGGCTGGGGGGCAGCGATCACTGCTTGGGGATGGGCTGGGCATCGGTCGGCGGGTGGTGAGCAATTGCATTGTGCATCACTTATTTTGTATATTCTTTTATCATTATCATTATTATTATTTTCTCTTCCTCTGCTGTCCTATTAAACTGCCTTTATCCCAACCCACGGATTTTACTTTTTTTTCCAATTCTGTCCCACATCCCACGGGAGGGGAGAGGGTGAGTGAGCGGCTGCATGGTGCTCAGTTGCTGACTGGGGTTAAACCACGGCACTCTGTTGGTTTCCCAAAAGAAATTGTGGTACAAAAAGGTGTAGAGAATAATGCAATGCACAAAATTAAATGGTGCTCTTGTTCCTTTGCAAATTCTTTGCTTTGTTTATAAAACATGAGCTTGAAAACTAATAAAAATCCTATAGGGGACAAGGCATAAAGATGGACAATATATTTTTACAGCTTCTTAATGAAGCATAATGTCTGTATTACTTCAAGCTCTCCTGAACTGGGACTTTGTTTTCCTTATCTTTCTGTTATTGTTTTAGTTTATTTTATGTTTCCTCTATGTATATTACCCATCTGCATAAATTTCCAGATGGGAAACTATGTAGGAATGGAGTTCAACAGAAAAAGTTTCTTGCAAATACATGGCAAACCAAATCCAAGAGATTCGGAGTGAGGACTAAAGATTGTAGCTGAAAAGAAAAACCAACTTAAAAATGGAGTGTGCAAATGCTTTCTTAAATTCCATGCACAAACTGATGCTGCTCTTGTTGGGTTGTGCATTAACTATATCGTTATAGTTGATATGTGAGAGCATCTCTGGTCCAGGATTTTATTAAAGAGATTTTTGTGTGTTTATGTATATGAATAGCGTATTATAGTCTGCGCATGCACACACACACACATGCATGTAGTTTTTGCTTGAATGTCTTAAAAATCAATCCTTGCTTTGACCTGTAGTAAAAACTAGTAAATATGCTTATTTTACCACTGAATATCCATCTAAGTCATATTAGTTGCCTCAAATCTTGTGTTCAGGTAAGGAAGCAAGCAGGAAAACTCGTAAGCAGGCTCAAACCAAGATAGCCCCTCATGGATTCATTATTGCAGCTTAAGCCGCCTTACAAAATCAAAGTACACAGCTAAAAAATCAGCATGGAGATTGTTTAAAAGTGGGTGTTGCTATGTACCCTGGTATTGCAGATCAGAACTGGGGTCCAGGGTACTAACTGTGATCTTAACTCATAACCTCTGCCTGAAAATGCTAACGGATAACATCAGTAGTAATTATGGGTTAATTCTTTTGTCCTGGAGATTATTGTGGAGACATCATTAAACTATAGGAGTTTTCAGAGTAATGTCAGTAGAACAGCTTTCAGTCCTTTCAGTTACCAAGAATGATTATCTGTGATCATTTATGTAAAAGACACATTTCCTAACCTACCCAGTTTTACTGTTTTTTATAAAACTTTACTGTTCAGGACAATATTAACAGTATCTTATTCAAGACTGTGCTAATACCTGTCCTTACCAAGAGTAGAAATTGCTCTTCAATACATTAATTGTGGGTAAAAAATCCCCACATTGGCGTTTCTGTGACCTTCTAACACTTCTAGATTTGAATTTTCAGAAATGTAGTTTATTTGAAGCACTTAAAAGCCACAGAGCTCAAAATTTCAGATTTCAGAGTATAATGAATATGCTTAGAATAAACATTCTCAGAAAAAAAAATGAAGCAGAGTGCTAGTTCAGCTTTTTTAAAAGTATATGGTTTGGCAGACACTGGCCTTTCATTTTTGCATATCACTAATTTTATTCAGTATCACCTTTCCAGGAGCCAGGGGAAATATACTTTGTGCTAGTAGTATATAGCAGAAGTACCATCTGGTTTATATAACCAATATGCACATTTGTCCAATTGAATTTTAAATAATTCAGTTAATGGATCTGTTCCATTACTTATCTATTGTAGGTCTTAATATGATTAACTTCTTTTTTTCCCCTTAAATATAAAAAATTAAAATTACAGGAAGATGTTTTAGATGCATAAACTCAAGTTGTTTGCTTACAGTTTAAACAGGGATTTAGTTGACATCTTTGTACTTTGAAATTCACATGGAACATTATTCTGACAGAATTCTCAAAAGCATTCTCAAAAGAATTCTCAGAATTCTTTTGTGATGTTACTCAAAACAAAAATGCAGATGGGATAATTTTTTCAGTAATTTTTATTCATATTTATTTATAGAAAGGTATGAGGTAAAAATAATACTATTCTGGTTTTTTATTTAAAGAATATTTTAAGCTGATGCTTTACTTAGTTTATGGTTTTAGTGAGAGAGTATCAGCAACTGAAGGAATCACATACCATGTTGACCACAATGAACATTTACTGGTCTTCCCTTACCCCAGTGCTGTTGTAAACAAAACCAAAGAAACAAAGAAATCAACCCCTCCCCCCACTTATTTTACTCTTTCATGGAAAAAAAAAAAACAGAAATAAACCAAAATTATTCCATTCTGGAGGGACAGATGAATATCCAACCACTTCTCTGCACATTGCCTTCTTGTAGAATTTCAGACAAATCCATCTCTAGACTATCCATCTTTACATAATCTCAAATAATTCTTTTTGACCTTCTTTAATCTTCAAATCAAGAGGATTCTTAAACTCTTTTCTGAAAAGCAAAGGCTTTAGTCTAGATGTTGAATTTGCGGACTGCGATGTAAATATTTATGTAAAGGCTTTTCCTACTAAATTCTCCTTTTGTTTAATAGTCTCTGAAGGTATATTTTGATAAAAAGGCCAAGCTGTAATAAAAATAAGATATTAATATACACAACTATGTTTTGTAATGAATGGTAAAGGTTGGCACCTCTTGAGTTTAGGCAGATGATAATTTTTTTTTACTTTCCCAATAAAAGACCCTGGTAGCTGCTAGTAGCTGATCACTGTTTTATTTAAAGTGAGAAATGAAGAAGAAAAAACAAAAGGGAAAAAAAGAAAAAGGAAACTTACAATTTATTACTTTCTCAT
This sequence comes from Balaeniceps rex, assembly GCA_013401315.1. Taxonomy (NCBI): domain Eukaryota; kingdom Metazoa; phylum Chordata; class Aves; order Pelecaniformes; family Balaenicipitidae; genus Balaeniceps; species Balaeniceps rex. The sequence continues at coordinate 4,593 of VYZW01030961.1, read as the reverse complement.
AGATTACATGGCTTTGGAGAAGATAGAGAAAAGCTGAAAAATGAAGAAGAAAAATAATATCTGAGCTAGGCTTAGGAGGAGCTTTGCTTACTAAAGTAGTTTTCTTAAGTGAGAAATGTCTCAAGAAAGTATTTCACCAATGAATGAATAGGTGAACCCCTTAAAAAAAGTGGTATTTATAATAGAAAATGTGAGAGAGAGATACAATTATGCCAGCAGGAGTTACAGTGTAGAAAGTACAATTAATCACAAACAATGAAATATAAAAGAAAAGGCAGATTATTTTTCTGTCCAAAACGACGTCCTAGTTCTTCTAGTCCTTGTTAAGTGTCTGTGATAGTTTGTCTTAGCCTCACATCACAAGAATTATGTAATTACGTAGTTTTTTAATAATATTTGCATTAAGGCATTTGGAGGAAGTCTTTGAATATTTATCATCACAATCAATGTCTAATTGATGTATGTATGGAAACCTTGATTGTCTTTAGAGAGTGAAACTAACTGCAGATCTCTAAGCAACTGGCTTCATGTTGTTAACATCATCTCTTGTTTCAATTATGTTCTCCACAATTATTTTCCCTTACTAGACGTATCTGTATAACTTTGCCATACATATAATAGCTTTTATTCTAGCATATACTATATTTAAATATAACAAACATATGCTTGTTAGTGGCAATAACTAGATAGCTAAGATTTTATCAATGTTTTCTTCACATGTTTACATGCAAGTCTTGTGGGTTCTTCATTCCTTGCATTCCTCATTGTCCCCCTTACCCCCCCAAAGTTCTCCATACACAGCACTGTATTTACGTTTAGACACTATTAAGTTATTTCTGTTAATTGGTGTCCTGTCAGCATGTATCTTACTTGATTGTTTTTTTTTTTTTCCTTTATTCCTCTTGTGTAATCAGGGAGCTAAGGTAAGTTGAGCCACCTGTTCTGTGCCTAGCTAATTCTTCCCCTTAATCATCACGGCTGGTTTGAACAAACAGGCAGAGCTAATCTTGCTTTACAAGATGTATGTATGTAAAGCATGTATGTAACTCTCCTTCGCCTTCTTAGAATGTCTCATCTTTTTTTTTTTTTTTCTCGGAAAAGCACAAAGATGTATTACCAGAGCACTTGCTAGTTATGAACTCAGCCGGTGCCTTGGATTACAGGAAATGTGCCCAAGATCATGCAAAAGTTAATGAGAATTAAATCTCCCAGGAAGCAAAATCCATGGCATTGCCATTCTGCTTTGGGCACTTGGCCATTAAGAAAATCTGGTTACAACAGATACCTACCCATAAAATGTCTGCTTTCCATAAACAATATGAAAGAAATTTATTTTGGAGGCAAAAATGCCTGAAAGCAAATTATGAGGTTGGAAATCATTAAAAGGGGCATGTGATATGAAATAGTCCATGGCAGGAGGAGCCTGGCTTTCAAACACCTGCTCTACAGTCAGATATTTTCTGCAGAGAACTCTGACTTTAATGAGAAAACATGTATGATAGACCTGTCTGTACATA
>VYZW01030948.1:2345-37147 GCA_013401315.1 Balaeniceps rex | reverse complement strand
CCAGGCTGCCTCCAACCTTGACGTCACTGATGAGCTCACAATTGTGAAAAGCTCCACAGAGAATATTAGCTTTTCAGCCTACTTATTAAAATTTACCTACACGTGAGAGAATCTTCCTGGTTTTGTGTGTTACATTTCAGGTATGTATAACACCAGTGCATGAAATTATCTTTTAAGTCTTCAATCAAATCAGATCAATATAAAGTGCAAATGGAAGTAACTAGAACATCTGAAATAAATAGACAACAGAGGCTTGGTGATTTAGAAAGAGAAAATCACCCCTCTTCTCCCCAAGAAAACTTAATAAAACACTGGGATTACTTCAATTATTTGCTTAGGGTTCAGTGAATCATATCCTGGAAACATATTTCTCTTAAGTGCCGGTGATGGATTGACCTTGGCTGGCCGCCAGATGTCCACCAAGCTGGTCTATCACTCCCCCTCCTCAACAGGCTATGGGGAGAAAAAAAATGGAAAAGCTCATGGGTCGAGTTAAGAATGGTGAGATCACTCGTTAATTACCATCACGGGCAAAACAGACTTGACTTGCAGAATTAATTTAATTTATTGTGAGTTAATAAGAGAGTAAGAAATAAAAACAAAACAAAAAGCACTTTCTTGCCATCCCTCCCTTCTTCCCAGGCTCAGTTTCACTCCCAACTCTTCTACCTTCTCCCCACTCCAAGTGGCAGAGGGGGATGGGGAATGGGGGTTGTGGTCTGTTCATAGCACTTTGTCTCTGCTGCTCCTTCCTCCTCAGGAGGAGGACTCCTCACAGTCTTCCTCTGCTCCAGCCTGGGGCCCCACCTATGGGAGACAGTCCTTCACAACATTCTCCAATGTGAGTCCTTCCCACAGGCTTCAGTTCTTCAAAAACTGGTCCAGCACACTTCCTTACTAGGGAATACAATCCTTCAGGAACGTACTGCTCCAGCGTGGGTCTCCCATAGGGTCACAGGTCCTGCCAGAAAAACTGTTCCTGTGTGGGCTCTTCTGCATGGACCACAGTTCATACCAGGAGCCTTTCTCCTGTGTGGGTTGTCCACGGGCTGCAGCTTCCTTCAGGGCATATCTACCTGCTGTGGTGTGGGGTCCTCCATGGGCTGCAGGGGGACAACCAGTGTCACCACTGTCTTCTCCAGCAGCTGCAGGTGAATCTCTGCTCCAGTACCTGGAGTACCTCCTTCCTCTCCTTCCTCAATGACCTTGGTGTCTGTAGGGCAGTTTCTCTCACATTTTCTCACTCCTCTCTCACAGCTGCCACACAACATTTTTTACCCTTTCTGAAATATGTTACCACAGAGGTAACAGCAATGTTGCTGATGGGCTCAGCTTTGGGCAGCAGCAGGTCTGTTTTGGAGCTAGCTGAAACTGGCTCTGCCCAACATGGGGGCAGCTTCTGGTGTCTTCTCTGCAGCCCTCTGCTACCATAAACTTGCCATGTGAACCCCATCCAGTGCCTTAAGGGAGTGTAAGATGACTGAGATGTCCATGAGTATACTATAGGCAAAAGTTAGTGGATATCTGTGTCACCTGATGCATTTTGGACAACTTACATTCATTATCAAATGATTGGTCTTCAATTCTTTTTTATAATTTACCTGTTGGTGAATGAACTATAACCAAAATCATATCACTGTAATTCTTACACGCTATAATTAAAAACTTACAGCACAGTGTGAAAGAAATATAAGCATTGTTCAAACCCTAAGAGTCTCTCTCTGTCATACCCAGGTTAATCATCTTGCAATAATTTAACAATAACAATCAGGTAGTTAACAGAAGTAATTTTCAATACGTGACTTCTTTTAAAAGATCTTTAGAAGTACAACGTGCCATAGTGTGACGCTTCAGGCTCACAGTTCCGTGGATACAAGATTATAAATTAAATATCTCGTTTAGTTCTGAAATCTCATCAGATTAAAAAGATAATAGAAACTTGTATTACACATCTTTAAGCTCAATGATGATTTATTTATAGTATACTTTCTTGGGTTTATTATGCAGCAATTAATACAGTGAATTATCTAGAACGAAATATTGTTTCACTTTCTATTAACTTTTATACAAAAGGATATTTCTTATATTTTCTTTTAGCATTATCAGCTGTAAAAGAGGGTAAACTGTCAAGTTTGCCTCAGTTAACTTTGTGCAATTTTGTTTTCTTGAAATACTTCTTGCAGACGATAGAATAGTCCTTTATATATGTGTAGTAATCTATAGCTATCAGAAACACTTAGATGTTTCTGCAGTTCAAAACATCAATTACTATAAAGGAAACATATGCCACTTTCAATCAAATCTTATCTGTCTCTCAACTGGAAAAGAACTGGCACATTGTCAGCATTAAAAAAGACTTTCTTCCATCAAGACGTATCATTGTAGTTTTGGGACAACAGTCCCAGTACATCTCCTTTCTCTTCACTGCCATTGCAATCTTTAAAAATAGGAAGACCATTTTGGTGACTCAGCCCAATTCCTACCCTAAGATGTACTGGCTCTTCACTGAGACTGCCAAAGTAAGGAGAGAAGACTTTAAGACTCTATTTAAAGCCAGTTAAAGTCACGTCATGGCATTTAACAAATGGTGGGGTTATTTTATCTCATAAATACATGAGATCTGTAATATAACTATTATTTTAGCTTTTCTACAATCAAATAGAACTTAATGTATGTTGCACGCATCAATAACATTTGGAGTTAGTAGTTTTTTTCTTTTCCCTTTTGGGATACCACTTGGTGGAGGAAGAGAAAAGCAGCACTGGTAATCCAAATATTACTGGAGGAATTTATACTGTTCTGTGACTAAGTGTCAGCATCACTCACTGAATTCTACTGGCAGGTCAAGGTTGAATCTTTCACTACAAGAATTATAAGTAGCTCAAAAATTATGAATCAGATATTAGCTAGTGTAAAATTGCATAGCAGCCTCAACAAATAAAGGATCCGGTTATTTGTTTCCTAAATCTATTTGTTTTCTTAAACTGTTGTAAACAGTGGATCTATAAAGATTAGGTTCTCTTAAAGCAGAACTAATATTTTTAATTTCAACATAGAGAACTCAGATAGACTTTATTTACAAGTACATAATTACTTGTGAAGCGGCACTGAATATCAATTAACAGATATTGTATAAATATTTCAGCACATTTCCATGGTTATTTGTTTCACTCTGCTTATTTACAACGTGTGTCAAATTTTTTAAGTCTTTTTCTTATATAAGTAAAGTGTTGCTTGTACCATCTGTGCACTGATACATAGAATCATGTAAATGGTTAAACTGCTGTAGTGTACGTAAATGTTCAGTCTCAGTCTACTACTTTTGTCATAGTTAAAGAGTGAGCAAGTGGTCTGAAGAACTAAATCACATGATGCATTATCAGTTTACTTTCAGAACTAGGATGTCAAACTGACAGATATTATAAATCTACAACAGTATCTGAAAAACGTCCTGGGTTCAGCTCACCAGACCTCAGACATCTAACCAAAACACCTGAAACTGTGTTTGAGGAAGGCATTCATGACCTACAGAAGGAGGTTGTGAAAGTAGATTCTAAGATTAGCCTGGAGAGAATAGTTCATAGAAAGTTCACCTTAGTTCACGTAGAGTTACTAGAGAGAAATAAGCTGCTCCGTACACAGGAGGAGGGCACATCTTGAAGGGCACAAGGTTAGGATCCTGCCATGAATTATTTTCAGGATAAACCCATGTGTCTTCATTGACTAAAGGGATTATTTTGAGTGATGCCTAAATTCTTAAAAACAACATTAACCTTTTGTGGATATTCCATCAGTTGCCTTAAGTTCCCACTAAAGTCAAGTAAAAACACAGAAATCATGAGAGTCTATTTCAACACTACCAATTTTAGCATAAGATGAGTGGTCCTCTGAAAATACACATCCCTGTCCATTGTCATCTTTCTTAAATGAAGTATCTTACTTTTAGATGGATAAAGCTGGGCATAGCAAATTCTTTCCTAGCCACTAAGGTTCCAAAGATCTACCTGCAAAAGGTTCAGAAAGTTAGATGTGTGAAATTTGGGCCAACTAAGCAAAGTTCAGGCACAAACTGAGGTCCAAGACCTTAAACCTAAGGAATCCAGTATAAATTCCAAACTACGTTATTATTACACTATCATATCTAATATAATGTAATAAAGCAACTACATAATATTTTATATATTTTAGTTTTCTAAAAATAATACAATTCAGGAGTTCCACAGTATATTTTTTCTATTCAAAGTGTTTTATTTTCCATAAGTAGATATCTTGTATTTCTTTTTCAATGAAGAAAGTTTTAAACTTTGTTATGTATTATACATAGCTCATATGCTTCATTTTCAGATATCAGGATAGCCTAGGTTAGGACAATGACATCCTTATTTGTATCTGTTATTCTGTTTCCATATATGTATCTAGAAGCTAGATAACATAAAGGGGATTTTTTTTTCCTCTGGTTCCACAGTTGATCACAATTATGTGTGAAATTATTTACAGATGCAGTTAATCTAACTTGGATACCTAAGTACCTGGCTTACAGGTGCATTCAGTTGTATAAATGACTAAATTACATGAACTACACTTATAAATAATAGTTGGGATAAACCTGCCTGCATTTATTTGCACCTGCAAACCTTGTGGTTTCAAAAAAAGGCTCTGTCTTGGCTAGTCTCAAGGTAATGTCTGTAAAGTAGTATTTTTCCCCCAAATAATGCACATATTAACCTACATGCTACTATGCACTAAAATACAGATTGAATTTGACCTAGTAAAAAGATTCTAATGACAAGAAAGACGATACAGTAAGGCATATTTCTTTGAATAAGCAGATCCTTTCCAATATTTTTTCCATCTGAAGAATGTCTTCCTAGAAAATATCTAGAAATACATAATACAGTATAAAATCCAACATTAAAAACCTGTCTTCAACTCAGAATTCTCAAAGTTTTTTTGACTTTTTACAATTTTGATACTATTTCTAGAGATATTTATTTTTATGTTGTTACTCTAGGTAATTGCAATCATAGTCAAAGGTCTAGTAAGAATTTTGCCTTCCAGTTTGTCTGTGCATTGCCCGGCATATTATGACATAATAATAGTAATAACAACAATAATAGTACTAATGAACATCTATGTCTTTCGCTAAGCACCACCCAGTCTGCATGATGACTGTAGCATTGCCTTACAGAAAATGGTACTTGCTAATTTGACAGTAATGTAATAGATATTTGAATTTGTAAATTCCTTCTATTGCTTTTTATTATTATTATTCTTTATCATGGTTGTTATTAATCATGTCAAAACACTAAAGTCTGTAGGCTTTTTTCTTTTCACTAAGGCAAACATATTTTCTGTGGTAAGAGTAGTTTTACGTAAAACCAGCAACAGAATATTTGAGGTGGAAAAGCACCTTTGGAGATCATCAATTCCACTGTTCAAAACATGGCCAGTTACAGCAGGTTTCCCAGGTCCGTGTCCAGTCAGCTTTTGAATATCTCCAGGGAAGGAGACTCCATAACCTCTATAGGCAACCTGTGCCAGTGTTTGGCCATCCTCACAATAAAAAATAATTGTTTTCTTATAGTGAAGTGGAATTTCCTGTATTTCAGCGTGTGGTCATTGCTTCTTATCCTATCACTGTTCACCACAGAGAAGAGTCTGGCTCCATCTTCTTCATTCCCTCCCATCAGGTATTTATACACGTGAATAAGATATCCCCCTATTTGCTTGAAGGAAGATAACAACTGATGGCTGACTAGCGGAAACTTTTTACTTTTTATTGTTTAATCAGGGGTATGAGTGTAGTACTAAGTGTGCAACTTTCTGTGTCAGAAAAGCACTAACAAGAGCAGGTATGGACAGAAGTCTTTATAACACTTAGAAGTTTGCTCATTACCCCATCCTTTAAAGATATGTTTCGGAGTTTTCATGCTGAAAATTATCTTTGTACTTTTAGAACAGTAATAGAGAGTAAGCTTCATTGCTCACATTCAAATTCAAGTCTCATATGTTTCAGGGGAAAAAAAAATTAAAAAAGGAAGCAAACTAAAACCCACTACAGGTCAAAGATGTAAATCAATGTATTGTATGTAGTACTGAAAAAAAAGAAAAAGTGAACAGTTGCCTTGTGGCAATTATTAATCTGTTTGTTAACACTTTTCCCGTCCTTCTTCTCATCCCAATTGCATGCTTCCCAAGCCTAAGTATTGCATCTCTCTATGGAAGTTTCATTAGAAAACAAAACCATTTTTTGATTCCACACTTTCTTTCAATAAAAGAACTTTGGAGTAAAACACTAGTATGAATTGTTGACAGATTTGACATACGATGAAGCCAAATTAATTTTGTTCAACAGCCACTTTGACTTATTACTAAGTTATTAATTATATTTTTTGAGTAAGCACCCATGAAAAGTGGATATGTAATGCTTTTTATGCTTTCATTTTTTATGTTTTTACTTTTTATCTTGAAATGAAGCATTTTCTAATCAGTTTATAACTGACAAGTGTTCTCATCCTGCTATAAAGTTCTTATGGAATTAGTACAGAGGAACATTTCAGGAAATTTTTTCTTTAATTTAAAGTCATCAAAATAACTTGAAAGATTACTTTTTACATGTTTTGCCAAGTGCATTGCAATATGTTTCATGTATATGGTACTAAATACTTATACAATACAAAGTTGTCATTGTTATGATTCATCATGCAGGATCTCAGGGCAAATTTTGGATTTGTAATCAAGAGCCATGTCCTTCATCTGATGTGCTATGCTGTCTCTATTGTATCAATATTCTGTAGTATGATGGGATTCTCACAAGCATAAGAATGAGAAAGAGCTTTGCTTTGGGCTGTTTACAGTGATTTTTCTGTACTTCATCTTTTGTTGTTAGCATAACCAGTAGAAGAGAAACTTGTAAGCTGTTTTTTTTTTTTTGACTACCATCTTATAGGTGTCATTGTAATTAAGTTCCTAGTTGTTCTTTTAGGCATGGTTCACTAACTGAAAGATGTTAAAACAAAACATGGTATACATTCATAGGCATAGATTATTTCTCTTTTATTTTGTCTTTTTTTTTTCTTTTTTAAAAATTTTGGGAGAACAGTACTTGAGAAATATTTAAACTACTGAATTCCCTTAGTGTTACAGAGTGTTAAAGGTGAAGAGTGCTTTGGGCTTATTTTTTTCCAAGAAGTAATCAAATGTTTATTGTGAACATTTTTAAGCTGAGGGCTTTTCATCTGTTGAAGGTCTTTGATGATTATGAAAGAATTTATCACCACTGAGTTCACAGTTGCTCCCCAACTGTGTATCTGCAAATTCTGATAAAGTTATTGGACTGCATTTGTAACACTCCTGTTCTTATGCTATGTTGATTTCTTTTGGTCAGTGTCCTAACAGTAGCTGCTGGTAATTTTAAATATCAAAAGTTAAGGTAACATGCGACTCAGCTGATTAATTTCAAAAGAACTTGCTTACAAGTAAAATAAATTCACTTTAGAGGGTACCCCATTCACAGAAAAACTTAAGCTTGTGTTTATGCTGATGCTTATTCAAGAGAGCACTTCACTGCCAACAGCATAAAATACGTGAATTATGCCTTCTTGTTGCTTCCACTGTATAACCATTGTAAGATGCCTTGATGAAGAAGTCATGCTGCCCTGATTTTTCAAGTATAACATTTGAATTTCTAAGCTGACCACCAACAGCTGTACTTTCTGCATGGATGGTTAGCACAGGAGGATATAAAACTGCTGGGAAATCCAATCTGCTGTCAGAAAGTACAAGGTTTCATGGGTCATGTTTAATGTGAACCTTGCTAGTTTTACATATACATAAACATAATCCACCTAAAAATGTTGTTACTAATGTTTTAATGATTAAAATAAATTATGGTGGCTGAAAGGGCATCTCTGCTCCTACCATCTGTAACTTAACTGATTGTGCTATTATTTTAACTTCTGTTACTAAGCCAGTACCTTATTGAGATTTCTGTCACTAGCCAATAGACATAAACTGAATTACCCATTGTATCAATGTTACATGGCATTTATCCAGCCACATGCTTATATAATCCTTAGCAAATTACTTTTATATTAGAAAGTAGAACAGGTTAACAGTATGATAATGAAATCCTAGAGCTTTGCATTTTTTGTTGGGTTTGTTTTTTTTTTTTCCTATCTACTGTTTAACTGTTTTTCATGTCTCTCCTTACCTTCAGATAAATAGAGATAAGAGTTATCATTTAGTGTCTGGCATAAAGGCTAATTTTCAAGAAAAGCATGCATTGCCTGAATCAAAGGTCAAAGTCTTGGGAGAGTCCTCCTGAGACACCAAGCCCCTGTCCTGTGATTACATATTCATTACTTAATATTTTTATCTAATTTCTCAGATTTACAAGCCCAATTAAAAGAACCTCTCAGTTTCCTGCAACCACCTTTCTTCCTTAAAAGTCTGGTTAAGACTTTTTTCTGTGTCCTGGTTTCAGATGGGTTAGAGTTACTTTTCTTCCTAGTAGCTGGCATAGTGCTGTGTTTTGGATTTAGTATGAGAAGAATGCTGATAACACACTGATGTTTTAGTTGTTGCTAAGTAGTGCTTAGGCTAGTCAATGACTTTCTTTTTCAGCTTCCCACGCTCTGCCAGGTACACAAGAAGTTGGGAGGGGGCACAGCCCAAGATAGTTGATCCAAACTGACCAAAGGGCTATTCCATACCATATGACGTCATGCTCAGTATATAAACCGAGGGGAGTTAGCCGGGGGGCAGCGATCGCTGCTCGGGGACTGGCTGGGTGTCGGTCGGCGGGTGGTGAGCGGTTGCATCACTTGTTTTCTTTTCCCTGGGTTTTGTTTGTCTCTCTCGTTCTCCTTTTCATTACAATTATTATTATTACTATCATTATTATTACTATTACTATTATTATTATTATTATTATTATTTTCAATTATTAAACTGTTCTTATCTCAACCCGTGGGTTTTCTTACTTTTGCCCTTCTGATTCTCTCCCCCATCCCACCATGGAGGGGGGAGGGTGAGTGAGCAGCTGCGTGGTGCTTAGTTGCTGACTGGGGCTAAACCACGACATTCTGACATCCTTCCTGTAACTAACAAATAATTGTTTTTCTCCATCTATGCTTTCTAGGTAACTACCTTTTATTGACTGTGAATAACCTTATAAATTAATAAGGAAGACAAGGAATATCATGCTGCCCAATACTTTTCTTTTTTTTTCTCTTTTCTATCAGAATTTTCCATTGTTCTTGCCTTGGGACAGCAGGAGCTTCATCTGCTCATTAGTCACACTTTCTATTTTTCTGCCTAAATAAGAGCTAAAAATATATATATATGTTATTTTTTTGCTTTTTTAATTGCTTCTAAATCTAAGTATTACACTTTTGTAAAAATCTGCATTTTAATAAAAATAAAAAATATGGTTAATATTTACAAGATGAGAAGGATTTTGTCAGTAGATGGTGAGGAGGTATAGTTCACAAAATTCAAACGGTTTGTGAGTACTAGGAGTCTTATAACAAGCAACAGCAACCACAAAGCGTTATGTGAAATTCCAGAAGCTCAAAGAAAACTAAATTTTCCCATTTATGACTTCTGTTGTAATATTTGAGTGTCTGACTAAAGTAAAAGGAAGATGAACTCTTTTTTAAACTCTGTGTTTGAACTCTTACAATTTCAAATGCCGTTTGCCAGACCTAGATGTATGCAGGATCTATAAAAATCAGGTCCCATTAACAAATTCTCATACAAATAAATTGAACTGCCCTTAATGAACAGTGTTTTGTTAGTAATTAGGGAGTGATCCAATAAGCTTTGGATGAGTTTCCAAAAATGTAGGAGAGAATTCAACATATCTTATTAATTTGAGGTATATTTTATGTACTACTGAGCTTATTATTCTTCAGCAACATACAGATGATATTCTCAGACATGAGTCATTTTAATTAAATACATCAGCCACAAAAATCTGCACAATGTATCTTATTAATATATATTCACATTTGACTCATTTGTGCAGTTTATCAAAAAATCACTTTGCTTACTTTACTTTAAGTAAAAGTGTAGCAAAAGAACAAATTTTAACGTAACATTTTTTACATAGTATTAGAATATAATTTCAAAGACAGTGCTATCCTCCGTATTTATATCCTTTAGAAAAAGAGTCACATAAAAAAGAGAAGAATGTAATAAAACATTTATTGACAGATTTCAGTTACAAAGAAGGTGAAATACATTGAAAGTATTACAGTATATATCTATTAGGACTATGAGAAAAATCAGAGAAGTTTCTTATTCAGGAATCTAACAGAATGCTCATTGTGAGATTGTTATTGTCAAACAGGAACACTAAAAGTGATAAAGTTTTGTTGCGTATTGAAATACAGTTCAAGGGAAAATTATTTGATGGCCTGAAAACAAGAATTCTGCTTCATGACAAAATATTGGGGTGCATAGAGTACATGTTTTCTTGGCATAAAACAATGAACTTTCTTGTTGAAAATTAAACATGTTGATCTACTTCTGAAAGGGAAATACCTTTTCTGAGAATATTCTTATTCTGGATTAATAGGAAGTAAGGTTCTGGCCTTTTGGTCCTTGCAGAACATCTCCCCATCCTAAGTGAGTGCTCTAAAATATGTACTTAAAAGACGTGTACCTTATTAATAACACATACTCTGGGATACCTCACCACCCCACGCCAAGTTGCTTCAAAGGATCTTGTTCTGTAAAGTTCCCTTCTGAATTCTCTTAATATAATCTTGACCATGTCAAGTATGCTTACTGAGGCATAACTCAAGTTTTGGGTCTCTGATTCTTCACAATGGGGGTTTGGGTTTGTTTTCCTTTTCTCCTCAAAGCCTATGGGGATAGGAGTGAATCATGTTTTCGTGTTCTCTTTTTATATGAAGGAAATAAATTGCTGTTGTGCACACTTAGTGCTTCACAACATGATGCAGAAGCAGTTCGTTGTGTGTTAATTTAGGCATAGTTTTCGCTCTCCTTTGCTAGGGAGACTAGTCTCAGAGTTTAAGTTTCTTAAGCAGTGTAACTATCCATCAGATTTTGTTCAGACTGTAACTAGAAAATCTGTTGGGATCTAAAAAATATTTCCACAATAACAGAGACACAGCAATCCTGTCAAAAAAGTCTGCCAGAACTTAGAAAACATCATTCCAGAGGAGACCATGATGACTTATTAGACAGCTATCTAAATATAAATCAGCACTGAATGCACAATATCATTTCTGTTTTATTTGCTTTCCAAGTTTGTGATGGAAAGAAAGCTTATGTTTGAATGACAGCTAAGGTTTTTTATGTTGGTGTAAAGGAAGATACTATTCAAGAATATTTTAATAAGCTTATCATCCAAGTATGCCCTCTTATTATATTTTGAAAATCCAGGACAATTAATACTTCTTTTAAAAAGACATTAAAAAAAAAGAGAGACAGATAAAGTATCAAGTACGGACTAAGTTACTATAAATAATTTTAACTAGTTGCCAGATTTACTAGAGTCTTTAAATGATATTAAGTCTATTGAGTTTGATGGTGGCTGCTTAAAATATGTAATTTTAACAAATACAGTTCTTGAGCCATTTTGCTTCCTAATTGTAAATCTCTAAATGTCCTTCTAGCTAAAAGCTGTCGGGGAAGGAGGGAGCTTAAACCATATTGATCTACACATCACTGTTAATTATGTTCAATTCAAAGGAAGACAGGAGGACTGATCATCTTTCTGAATAGCATACAGATGGATCACAGAAGATGTAACCCCTGATTTTTTCTTAAGGTATGAGAAGGCTTGGACTTGAGCCTGTTTAACTTCAGTACTCATCATATTCTTGTGATCAGACTGTACAAAAAAGGATGATGATAAAATCCTTAGTAATACATTAATTAATCCAGAGGTTATCCCTTTCTCTTACAATCCCCTCAAGCACTGCTTCTGTCTGAATTTTAAACATGATGATCTTTGAGTCTGACCTAAGTCACATATTTTAAATTCAGTATATCCTGAATAATTCATAGTATTGATGTGCATTGGTGTTTAAAATAAAACAGATAATGCTTCAGGTCATGGACCTCCTCTTCATAAATACATGGGGATTTCATAAATGTTAGTTGAGGACTCTGATACCTGGACGAAGAATAGCTAGTTCTAATTACTGAGCTGCTCAGACTTTTAGCCCAAATTAAACTTCTATGAACATTGACTTGGTGTTGTGGTTGTGCTTGCTCATTTACCTTCTGAGCTTGCATGTCAGGTTCAGTAGCAATTATTCATTATTCTGGTCATCTGAAATAACTGTAAGAAAAATAATGATGAAGTCTTGGAAACTGCATTTTCATCTGCACATGAAATATCATGGGAATGGTGATATGCAAAAACCAAATTGTAGACAGAGTTTTCCCAGTGGGTATGGTTTAACTCCAGCCGGCAGCTAACTCACTAACTAACTAACACAGCTACTCACTCACTCCCCCTGCCCAGTGGGATGGGGGAGAGAATCAGAAGAGTAAAAGTGAACGTATTGGGTTTGCATGGCAAGGTTTTGCAGGGAGGGAGGGGTACAGGGGTGGCTTCTGTGAGAAGCTGCTGGAAGCTTGCCCTATGTCCAATAGAGCCAATGCCAGCCGGCTCCAAGATGGACCTGCCACTGGCCAAGACCAAGCCAATCAGTGATAGTGGTAGTGCCTCAGTGATAACATATTTAAGAAGGATGAAAAAAAAACCACTGGGGACACAAACTGCTGCTGGAGTGAGGAATGAGAATATGTGAGAAGAATGACTATGCAGACACCAAGGTCAGTGAACAAGGAGGGGGAGGAGGTGCTCCAGGCACTGGAGCAGAGATTCCCCTGCAGCCCATGATGAAGACCATAGTGAGACAGGCTGTCCCCCTGCAGCCCATAGAGGTTAACAGTGGAGCAGGTATCCACCTGCAGCCTGTGGAGGACCTCATGCTGGAGCAGGTCGATGTGCCCAAAGGAGGCTCTGACCCCATGGGAACCTTGTGCTGGAGCAGGCTCCTTGCAGGACTGTGGACCCATGGAGAAAGAGGAGCCCACGCTGGAGCAGGTTTGCTGGCAGGACTTGTGACCCCATAGGGGACCAACACTGGAGCAGTATGTTCCTGAAGGACTGCACCCCATGGAAGGGAGCCACGCTGGAGCAGTTTGTGAAGAACTGCAGCCTGTGGGAAGGACCCACATTGGAGAAGTTTGTGGAGGACTGTCTCCAATGGGAGGCACCCCATGCTGGAGCAGGGGAAGAGTGTGAGGAGTCCTTCCCTGAGGAGGAAGGAAAGGCAGAGACAATGTGTGATGAACTGACCACAACCCCCATTCTCCATCTCCCTGTGCCACTTGGGAGAGAGGAGGTAGAGAAAATTGGGAGTGAAGTTGCGCCTGGGAAGAAGGGAGGGGTGTGGGGAAGGTGTTTTAAGATTTGCTTTTATATCTCATTACCCTACTCAGTTTTGATTGGTAATAAATTAAACTGATTTTCCCGAAGTTGAGTCTCTTTTGCCCGTGACGGTAATTGCTGAGTGATCTCCCTGTCCTTAACTTGACCCATGAGCTTTTTGTTATGTTTTCTCTCCCCCTTCCAGTTGAGAAGGGGAGTGATAGAGTGGCTCTGGTGGGCACTTGGCATCCAGCCAGGGTCAACCCATCACAGTGAGATAACTCATGGGTTGAGATAAAGACAGTTTAAAAGAAAAAGAAGTGTGGCCAGCAGGTCGAGGGAAGTGATTCTGCCCCTCTACTCGGCTCTGGTGAGACCCCACCTGGAGTACTGCGTCCAGCTCTGGAGCCCTCAGCACAAGAAGGACATGGAGATGTTGGAGCGGGTCCAGAAGAGGGTCACAAAAATGATCCAAGGGCTGGAGCACCTCTCCTACGAGGACAGGCTGAGAGAGTTGGGATTGTTCAGCCTGGAGAAGAGAAGGCTGCGAGGAGACCTTATTGCGGCCTTTCAGTACTTAAAGGGGGCCTATAGGAAAGATGGGGACAGTCTTTTTAGCAAGGCCTGTGGTGACAGGACAAGGACTAATGGTTTTAAACTAAAGGAGGGTAGATTTAGGCTAGATATAAGGCAGAAATTTTTTACACTGAGGGTGGTGAAGCACTGGAACAGGTTGCCCAGAGAGGTAGTGGAGGCCCCATCCCTGGAAACATTCAAGGTCAGGTTGGACAGGGCTCTGAGCAACCTGATCTAGTTGATGATGTCCCTGCTCACTGCAGGGGGGTTGGACTAGATGACCTCTAAAGGTCCCTTCCAACCCAAAGCGTTCTATGATTCTATGTCTTAAGGCAATTATTTTTTTATTTGGCATATGCACCGTACATCTACATTGCAAATTTTATCACCTTCTGTTTTGTGAAATGAATTTAAAGAGTAGTAAGAAAAGAACAATCTCAAACTTGGTCCAATATCTGCAATGGAGGTAAGCAGCATAGAAAAGATTTTGGCTACATACAGTAAGGTAGCTTAAAGTTTAGCTTTGCAATGACTAGATCATGCTACTTCTCTGTGCAAGCCAATCTTCCTACACTTTGTTAAAATACCACAAGGGTCCTAATGCAGTTGATTCTCAGCATAAACTAGAAGCATATTTTCTCTTTTTCATGTTTTGCTCCTACAGGGACTGGAAGCAAATATTTGTGATGTAAAAGCCTCTTGGCTCTTTTCTATCATTCCTGAGCAATTGTGTCCTACCCTCTTTTTTAATTTATGCAGTTTCTCTTCCCCCCCCTGCAAAAAAGACTGAGGATTGCAGCACTGTTAAAAATTAATGTACAATGCCATAACCATTTTGTACCAGCTTGTCATGATTATGTACATTATTTAGTGATTAACAGTTCTCATATGAGAAAATACTTTTTGACTTCACCGGGAAACAAGAAATTGTATCTATTTAGAGTAATAGCATGTCAGTTGTGGTATTTTTTTTTAATACATGTACAGTATGTCTGGGCATATCCAGGAGTCATTAAAAATTTTAACCACTAAAACAACAACAAAAACCACAAAACCAAAACTCAAAGAAACATGCAAAACCAGCAGTGGAATAACATAGCTCTTTGTAACTGCACATGCAATGGTTACAGATAGGAAGCTGACATTGTTTCTAGGAAATCTTCAGAAAAATATTTTAGATTAATTGTGTGGTCTGACACGCACTTATTATTATTCTGTGTGCTCACAGCCTTTTAGTAGGGTGTTTTGGGGTTTTGGTTTTTTTGTTTGTTCATTTGAACAATGTGAAGACATAAAATAAAATACAAAAATCTTAAAAAGAAAATAATTTAAAGTTTTAAAGAGTTTGCAGTGGAGCAGAAACATCCCTTGACATTCACCAAGGTTAAAGAAAGAAAAAGAAAGAAAAAAAAAAAAAGATTAGTTTATCCCCCTGTTTGTGGGTATTTCAATTATGAGAGCTGGACCCAACTGCTATTTTGTACCAGATCTGAATAAGCAATGCTAATATTGAGATAGAATCATTTCATACTCCTTCAATCTCTCTCTACAGTCTCAGTCAAAAAAATGATATGGATTAGGGACCTTCACTGTTAAGAATGTCTATTATTACTTTCACTCTGCACTGATAAAAAGTTATTGCATGTTAACTTCTTCTTTACCAACAGGACCTGGAGGTATGGGCATAATGCAGTATATGTTAATGTCCTGTGTATGTCATGCTTTACTTTTTTTTAAGAAATCTTGTAACTATCACAGATTTTAAGTGGATTTCCTGGAGAAATAGAAATTCCTATCAATCAATTTTACATAATTTAGCAGAGAAGCAGAGATGTTAAGATCTTAAGATGTTAAGATTAAAAGAAATAATTTTCTTCTTCTTTCATGAAAATTGAGGACCTGCTAAAGACCACCTAACTGAGCAGAGACTACATAATGAGTCCACATATTTGACACCAAAAATCCCCAAAGAAGACATGATAGCTTTGTATCTCACTGGACAGCCATGTATCCAACTACCAAAGAAAATGTTCTGGGGGAGCAGGCTTCATTTGTTTTGCTGCTCATGGTGCCAGTTATTTAGAGTGTTAACTCATCCTTGGTATTAAAATAAATTTTTTAAATTTTGAGATGGAGTAAGAGAATCCAGCTGCAGTTATATATTTCAAGTAACAGCTCCAAGCTCCAAAGGAAATACATACAGACTTATTTTTGTTGTTAGCTGACATTGGGATGCTCAGTAAAGCTCTTTGTAGAGTTGGTTTAGGTCATTTGTTATGATCTTTGACATTATGTTGGCAATTATCAAGTAACATATGGAGTCATGGGGACTCTCCAGCTATCTAGATAACAAAAGAGAAAAATTATGAAGCTTCAGATTGACATCTGGGAGGGGAGAGATAATTTTGTGCATTATGTTACAGTAGCCTACTATAAACCTAACAATTACAGGATGAAAATTCTTGTCTATATTAAGGTCTGGTACTTACGTAAGCAGAAAACAATTAAGCTCCTGAGAAGCCTAGCTAATTAAGAGTGTTGTTATTTGCAAAAGAGGAAAAAAGAGTGTAGGCTAGTACACATGATGTTGGGGTTTTGGGGGGGGGGGCGTTGATAATGGTATGATAAAGCAACAAAGCTTGTAATGCACTAAACTGTTAGATTAAAATGTGTATGAAGTGGGTGTTTAATCATGAAGAATTCTGTTATAACGTTTATGAGGTCAGGATGTGTTAATTCTAAACACTGTGAGATATTTGCAAAGTGGAGTTCTGGCAACATTGTACCCTTTCTGATGCTATTAGTGAAGAGGTGATGAAAATGCAATGTTAAACCAATGAAAAGGTGTTGAGATGCATTATAGGATACGTAAGCCTGTTCACTAAGGCAGAATATATAAACTAGATGGAATGTAAGAAAAAAATATCTGGTTTTAATTATTTTCTCCAAGGCTAGTTTTCTGACATCTGCCACTCATCTTGTTCCTGAAGAAAACAAAGAAAAGGTATTAGAGATTGGGATGATGGCCTTTTATAGGCTGCGTGCCTGAGGCAACAACTCCACGCTTGCGCAGAACTCCCTTTTGCACCCTGCTTGCCCAGGGCGACGGCACGTACCCCACGGCGACAGCACGTGCCCCACGGCGATGGCACATACCCCACGTCTGAGTTCTCCCCCCATGTCTGGGGTCCCACGCGCCGTCCATGTGCACACGCCCACAGCCGGCCATCCACACCGAGCAGGATGCCCCCATGACCCCTGCCGTTGTCCTTGTGGTTGTGCAGGCTGGTGCACTGTTTCTTAGAGGAGTCTGTTAACTTCTTGTGGGCAAACTTTGAGACAAATGTTTAACTATTTCGTCCCTCACATCAAGGAATTTAGCAGGTTTCACACATCTACTATATGACTACTATATGATAAACTAGATCTCAGTAATAACAGCCATAAGCATGACAATTGGAAGATTCAGGTAAATCAGCAGCACCTCCCCTGAGCCATGATGAATATATGTCATATCTGTATGGGAGATGGGTCTTAGGCTCTATGGTATTCTGAATCCAGAAAGCACATGACATTTTTTTAAATGCTGAGGTGAAGGTAACTGTAGAGCTAGAACTGAAAGTCTGAAATGTATTAAGTCTATTAATGATGGGGATCTGAGAAACCTGGAGTATAACATTGTTTTAGTAGTCTACTCAGTCCCTAAGGAGCCTGCATGACACACCTGTGCTTCTATTACTTCACTGTGCTCTGTGTAACATCATCAGAAAAGTAAATCTGAATATTTAACAACAACAACAAAACCTGAGGTGGAAATTGTGAACTCAATTCTCTCCATCCTATTGTGTCCCATTTTTACTCTCCAAATTATGTTTGTCTGAACTTTATTTGAAGTGCCAGTAGGGTGCATAGGCAAAATGACCCATGCCTGAAAATGAGAGTTTTATGGCACTCTTAGTAGGTTAACTCTGTACAGGCCTTTCTTTGCTGAAAGCTTGAAAGCCATGAGTTTGAACATGTGTTTGTGAGGAAAGATCAGCTGAGACTAAGACATGTTACAGATAATAGAAATATTTGTAATCACTAGCAGCCTGGAAAACAAACTCAAAGATAACAGAAAAAGGAAGACTTGATACGGATAAAAGAGAGTATTACAAGGAACAAAGATTGTGCATACATTAAAAACTCATTAATGATAATTTATAATGATTTTCTTTTCCATAAGCACTAGATTCCAGGAATGATTTGTATCATATTAATACCTGATCAAAATAATGTTAGTACTGATGCACAGTTCTGTGTTGCACTGGCACACAAAATGCATTTATAAAAAAATGCATAAGGAACAAAAAAACTTACCACAAATTTGTGTTTATCTCATTTTTAAACTCTTGACTAGATGGAGAACAATTTTCTTCCTTTTTTATTTCTGCTTAGTTTAGGAGATTTATTTTTCTTTAAATTTTTGTTTGGATATCTTTCCTTTTGCAGACTTTTGAGAGGTAAATTATGTAAGAACACTTTAACATAAATGAAGATTCCACTTAATTTCTAAATAGTTACTCAGGAATAGTTCTTACAAGTTATTTGTTGTGTCATTACACCTTTTCAGAGTGAGTAAGCATCCTAACCAGTGAATTGACATCCTCTCTCTGTCTTTATTATGTCAACAGCTGAAAATATGAAGCAAAAATCTTGGGATATCATGCCGTTTATAATAACATATGCAAGAAGTAATGGATCTAACTGGCAGCAATATTTGCAGGTTTTATTTTTAGTTTGCTGACAATTGCCCACAACAGCCCCAACATCAGTTGCCTATCTATGACAAGCTCCATCAGATTATTGTGACTGTTTCAGAGAACACAAATCCTTGACAATAACACCACAGTTTTAGTTAATTCAATTGTATTTCCTGTATAAGGTCATTCTAATATGTGTGGATAAACCATTGACAGCCTTCATATGCCTTTTGAATACCCTATCAAATAACAATAAGAAAATAATAATCTAGGGGAAGTTTACAAAACTGTTAAGGTCAATGATAAGACTTCCATTGACTTCAAAAACATTTGAAGCAGGTTTGTATTATACCAATGATGTACGTGCTTATCATTTTGTTTTACACTTGATGTTATATCATTCATGTCTAATTCCATCTGGGTATCAGGTAAGTGAATAAAAATAATGTTTATGTTCTTTTACTGTGCCTATTTAAAGCCACATTAAGGAGAATGTCTAGATCTGTTGTAGCTGTTGATAGAGAAGGGCCAAATACAGCAAAGGCTGAATTTCACTTTCTCAGAGTTTTGTTAAAAAGAAACAAAGGCTAAGCTTGCATGAAGGGTGTCCCTTCACAATGCAGCTTGCACTGAAAAATGTTCAGTGACAGGGGTTAGGACAATATCAGCAGGAAGATCCACTCAGCTTTCAGAGGGGCTTTAGGTTCCTCAAGGCTTTTGTTCTCAATTATTTTTGCCTTGGATATCTCACCAACTGCCTCTTTTCACTCTTAGAAGTTTCAATCTAACACTGTCCTCATTTATGCCTAATAAGAATGCTGTTTAATTTTGCAGTGCATGCTTTTCTCCAAACCGTTTTTCTCTGTATAGCACCATTGCCAGAAGCCCAGTAAAACCTGCGCTTACAATTTTCTTCAGCCCTTTTTTTTTTTATATTTGGCCCTCTTAGCTGCTATTGTAGTCACACTGATCCGTGCAAAGTTTAGCTAAAATCATCTTTTCTTTTGCATTCAGGACTTCATGGAATTCAGGCCTTCGTTCTTCATCTCTTTTTTTTTTTTTTCNCCCCCCCCCCCCAAGATTGGTGCACTGCTAATCATATCCTTTGTGCTTTCCCAAAATCTAAGTAGGACTTATGGAATGCATCCCCCTGTCACTTATACTCTGTATTTCCATGAACATCTCCTACTGTAAGCTGGACTACACCTAGAAAAACTACAAATATCCAGCCCTCATCTAAAAAAGTCAGCTGGAAGGGAAAGCTGATTATGATGGTAGTAAATTTGGAATGACTTAACAACACTTAGAGTGTCTTTAAACACTAAAAATAACACATTCTTTAAATTTTCCCAATATTCATGGCAGGAAATTTGTCTATTTATATGTAAATTTCCTGGTAAATTTCTGTTAAATAGAGTGCTGTATTTATTGTAAATACTGTAAAATACAGTAAAGGGTGATATAGTACTCAAGGATAGGGGAGCATAAATCAGTGTTTATACCAGTGACATAATATGTTTATTTCTATGAAAGAAGCAAACGCCAAATTACAAATACTTAGTGAAAGGTAATAAGGCTTTTTTGGAAGGAATGCAAACTTACTCCATATTTACTTGCAATGTTGAAGAGAAACAAGTAAAGAGAAGTTGTAATTAATTTAGATTTTTGTTGCATGCAGGAACTATAACCGAGGACATAGTCAACATAAATCTGTGAATGTAACAGCCTCACAACCGACTTTCCACTGTTTTCTGAAAAGTAGCACATACAGAATCATAGAATGCTTTGGGTTGGAAGGGACCTTTAGAGGTCATCTAGTCCAACCGCCCTGCAGTGAGCAGGGACATCATCNACTGAAAGGCCGCAATAAGGTCTCCCCGCAGCCTGCTCTTCTCCAGGCTGAACAGCCCCAACTCTCTCAGCCTGTCCTCGTAGGAGAGGTGCTCCAGCCCTCGGATCATTTTTGTGGCCCTCTTCTGGACCCGCTCCAACAGCTCCATGTCCTTCTTGTGCTGAGGGCTCCAGAGCTGGACGCAGTACTCCAGGTGGGGTCTCACCAGAGCAGAGTAGAGGGGCAGAATCACCTCCCTTGACCTGCTGGCCATGCTTCTTTTGATGCCGCCCAGGATATGGTTGGCCTTCTGGGCTGCAAGCGCACACTGTTGGCTCATGTCCAGCTTTTCATCCACCAGTACCCCCAAGTCCTTCTCTGCAGGACTGCTCTCAATCTACTCATCTCGCAGCCTGTATTGATAGCGGGGGTTGCCCCGACCCAAGTGCAGGACCTTGCACTTGGCCTTGTTGAACCTCATGAGGTTCGCACAGGCCCACCTCTCCAGCCTATCCAGGTCCCTTTGGACGACATCCCGTCCCTCAGGTGTGTCAACTGCACCACTCAGCTTGGTGTCATCTGCAAACTTGCTGAGGGTGCACTCGATCTCACTGTCTATGTCGTTCATGAAAATATTAAACAGTACTGGTCCCAGTACGGACCCCTATATAGCCAACAGAGAGGGGCAGATACTTTTGTAAGCCTCCAAAAGAAAAAAAGTCTCTGATCAATTTAAGTAAGAATGTCAGGTGAATAGGATATTCCCTGTGATATTTTTTTAAATGTCTCCATTGATTAAATAGTGAAAATCAAGGAAACTTTAAAAGCAATATAATTTTAAAAGATACTACAGTTTTCATGCAGGTTAGTTGTTTAGATTGGATCTGGCTTCTCTTTTGTATTTGAGCAACTTACTTTTTATTCTTTTTACAGTACATTATACATGGCAACATATGTAAATATTTTTACACTATCTAACCAGATCATGGGGAAACTAATATTATCACAGCTGTGGACTGCAGATATAACTTTTTGTAGATAAGAAGTTATTTCACTCATTATTTAACTGAAAGAAAAATCTCAGTTGCACTGCAAATTAAAATTTGAAGCCTTAATTTATTCTTTCAGTTTAGCAGTTATTTAAAAAATAATTGGAAAAAAATTCTACAGCTTATTCTTACTATTTGTAAGCTCTGGATCAGGCTAAGATTGTTAAAAAAAAGGCAATCCTATGAAAACTATAGATTAATTCTCAGGAAATAATACAACTCTTTTTATCCCCTTCTTTCTGATATATACTTATGACCACCATTTTAAAATGTTGGCAATTTAGAAAAGATGTTGAGTACACAGTTCTCTTACAACATCAGTTAACTATGAAGTGGTAACCAAAGAGACATGCAGAATATTAGAAATTATTATGGAATGGACAGTGAACAAAACAAAAAACATTATTATAAAGCGGAATAAATCCATGTATCACCTCTGCCTTGACTATATATGATTTTGGCCACTTCAGTAATAAAAGGAGAAAATAATAAAAAAAAAAAAAAAAGAAAAACATAGCAACAAACAACATTTTGATGATCATTCTTCAACTGAAGGGGATTCTTCAGTTTAAATAAGAGATGTCCGAGGCATACACGATACATGCTTATAAAATCAGGAACTTTATACAGAAGGTGAACCAGAAATCAGTGCATGTTATGTCACACAGTGCAAGAACTTGAGGGTATTACATGATTGAAGCTTAAAACAAATGTGAATAATTTTTCATGCATAGCACCTGCATAATTTGTTCCTGGTACATTTTGCCAGAGGTGTCATAGTTATGTCCAGTGTGAATCTTTGAAAAGGATAAGACAAATATATGAAAGATAGGTCAGTCAGGAGTTTTCTATCATCATATATATGATAACAGGGTGTCACGGATGGAGTGAGAGAGAAGCAAAAATATACTTTATTGATATAAAACAGTGAGTTAACAAAGTTCAATGGTAAATGCAACACTAGTTTACAAGATTCAATGGCAAGGTACACTTGATTATTTACTGCATAGAGGACAGGGTCAGACAAAACTGTCAGGGAGACCCTCCTGTTGAGTCATGAGGTTCAGAAAGGACCCCCTTGCTTTCTAAACTCCTTCCTCAGAGAGGAATCTAGGTGTGGACAGATCCAATCCTAGTCCCAGACTTGGACAATGGTTTATGTCTAAAGGACTATATATAAGCAATCAACCTTTATATCACTTAGCAAAGATTTCAAAGTTTAGCATGCTACTAGTTATTTACCAAGAATCTGTTGCAGCAAGGAATCTCTCAACCTTGAGGAGTAACCCTGAGAGGCGTCCCTACTCAAGGGAAGATCCTACTGCCGTGCAGGAGAGCCCAAGTGTAATATTAATTTTCCTACAGTTACATGCCATTATTTTAAGAGGCTTCCCTAAAGCATTTACTAAGTAACCTACAAAACTGCAATGGAAGAACGACTTTTGTGAACTCTTTTACTCCTTTATTTTTATCTCAGTCCCTTCCAGTTTGCTTGATTTCCACAAATCAGGTACATCACTTACGAATTATCCTTCTATTGCTACTAATTCTTTATTTATTTTAGCTTGATTCAATATAAACTTCCACAAGTAAAGTGGTGAGTTAACCTTGACTGGCTGCCAGGTGCGCACCAAGCCACTCTATCACTCCCCTTTCTCAACTGGAAGGGGGAGAGAAAATATGATGGAAGCCTCATGGGTTGAGATAAGGACAGGGAGATCACTCAGCAATTACCATCACGGGCAAAACAGGCTTGACTCGGGGAAATTAATTGAATTTATCGCCACATAACACCAAAGTAGGATAATGAGAAATAAAACCAAATCTTAAAATACCTTCCACTCATCCCTCTTTCCCAGGCTCAACTTCACTTCCGATTTCTCTACCTCCTCCCCCAAGTGGCACAGGGGAACAGGGAATGGTGGTTGAGGTCAGTTCATCACATGTTGTCTCTGTCACTGCTTCCTTCTCACACTCTTCCCCTGCTCTAGCGTGGGGTCCCTCCCACAGGAGACAGTCCTCCATGAACTTCTCCAGTGTGGGTCCTTCCCACAGGCTGCAGTTCTTCATGAACTGTTCCAGCGTGGCTCCCTTCCATGGGGTGCAGTCCTTCAGGAACAGACTGCTTCAGTGTGGATCCCCCACGGGGTCACAAGTAGTGCCATGAAACCTGCTCCAGTGTGGGCTCCTCTCTCCATGGGGTCACAGGTCCTGCCAGGATCCTGCTCCAGCACAGGCTCTCGATGAGGTCACAGCCTCCTTCAGGTGCACCCACCTTCTCTGGTGTGGGATCCTCCATGGGCTGCAGGGGGACAGCCTGCCTCACCATGGACTGCACCACAGGCTGCAGGGGAATGTCTGCTCCAGCACCTGGAGCACCTCCTCCCCCTCCTTCTTTGCTGACCTTCATGTCCACAAGGCTGTTTCTCTCACGTATTCTCACTCCTCTCTTCCAGCTGCTGTTGTGCAGCAGTTTCCCCCCTCCCCGCCTTCTTAAATATGTTATCCCAGAGGCAGTACCACCGTTGCTGATTGGCTCAGCTTTGGCCAGTGGCTGGTCCATCTTGGAGCTGGCTGGAACTGGCTTGATGTGACATGGGGGAAGCTTCTGGCATCTTCTCAGAGAAGCCACCCCTGCAGATGCCTGCTACCAAATCCTTGCAATGCAAACCTGATACAAATGTAACATAAAATAAGATGTTTTCAGCAAATTGCATACATTTAATCATAGAATTATGAAATCATTAAATAGTTTGGGTTGGAAGGGACCTTTAAAGTTCATCTAGTCCAATCCCCTTGCTGTGGGCAGGGTCATCTTCCACTCTATTAGGTTGCTCAAAGCCCCATACAACCTGACCTTGAACACTTCCAACGATGGGACATCCATATAGTCTCTGAACAACTTGTTCCAGCGTCTTACCACCCGCACTGTAAAAAATTTCTTCCTTATGTCCAATCTAAACCTACATTCTTTCACTTTAAAACCATTTGTCGCAAATGCAGATTTGTGAATCCTGCTGATTATGTTAATTTATTGTGAATGAGTGACTTTACACAGTTTGATTTAGTAGCAGTTTAGAATTTACTTGTGGCAAATCACAGAATTTGACTGTGATATTTTAATAGCACTCAATCATCAGTCAATTAACAAAGTGATTAGACAAAATTAATCAAAACAGTGACTTGAAGATTCGAAAATGGCAAGGTTCTTTCTATTACTACATGGAGGAAGTGCACAAAGGAAAATTAAGTTAGTCTCGAGTTAGAAGGATTCACAGAGAGATCGTGGGTGTAGGGGGATAAGAGGGACACTCCCGTTGAGTCACAAGGTTCAGAATGGACCCCCTTGCTTTCTAAACTCCTTCTCAGAGAGGAGTTTAGGATCCAATTCTAGTGTCAGACTTGGTCAATGGTTCATATGAATAAGGATTAGAATGATTCACAGAAAGAGATCGTAGAGGCAGGGTATAAGGATTTTTTAATATCTCTCTCTCTCTCTCCCAACAATATAGGAATTGCTTTGTAATTAAATCATACATCTACAGACTACTTAAATTGATTTAAGCATGCATACACACAGACATGAATACATATATGTATATAAAAAGGTATACCTGTTAAAAATTTCCCTCGAGTTCAGTGAAATAATCACGTTGAATGTCTTGGCATTTCTCAGCGGGCAAGCGTTACGCTTCGAGGAGTGAAGGGTTTCAGCCCAGGTTCCACTGTCGGTCTTTGGCAATGGACTTTCGATTGCAGAAAACTTTGATAGTTTGTTAGCTCTGAGAGACGTCCTGCTTAGAGGGAGATGCTGGTGCTGTCCGCTGCAGTCCAGGAGAGCTCCAAGGGTCTCACTTAGGACTGCTGTTTATAGGTTCGTGAGATGATTGGCTTTAGTCATCAGTAAATTTCCATCCGAGCCGCAGTTCAGGTCGGTAACTACTGGACTTCCAGTAATGATGAAAAAAATGTTTCAAGGCTGCCAGGAGAGAAGTGATTGTTTTTCTGTCCCAGACATGCAGGAGCCTCTAACAAAGACAGTACCACTCTCCACCTCAACCATGTAGGATTTTTTCTGATAAGGATAGCGCCACTCTCCGCTTCAACCATGTAGGAGTTTTTGGTACAATTAAGGGATACTTAGCTGACCAACTCACTACACAAAGGCCACAGCCCAGCAGGAATTCCTGAGGTCCTAAAGCGGTTAGAGAGAAAAGGTGTGTGCGGGGGAGGATGTACCACCACATTGTTGCCCCTTGTCCTGTCGCTACAGGCCCTGGCAAAAAGTCTTTCTCCATCCATCTTTCTTTTAAGCCCCCTTTAAGTATTGAAAGGCTGCAATAAAGTCACCCCAGAGCCTTTTCTTTTTCAGGCTCAACAACCCCAACTATCTCAGTCTTTCCTCATAGGAGAGGTGTTCCAGTGCTCTGATCATTTTCATAGCCCTCCTCTGGACCCGCTCCAACAGCTCCATGTCTTTCTTATACTGAGGACTCCAGAGCTGGATGCAGTACTCCAGGTGGGGTCTCACCCGAGCAGAGTAGAGGGGCAGAATCACCTCCCTCGACCTGCTGGCCACACTACTTTTGTTGCAGCCCAGGATATGGCTGGCTTTCTGGACAGTGAGCGCACATTGCTGGCTCATGTCCAGCTTTTCATCCACCAGTACCCCCAAGTCCTTCTCCGCAGGACTGCTCTCAATCAACTCATCCCCCAGCTGTATTGATAGCAGGGTTTGCCCCGACCGAGGTGCAGGACCTTGCACTTGGCCTTGTTGAACCTCATGAGGTTTGCACAGGCCCACCTCTCCAGCCTGTCCAGGTCCCTTTGGATGACAACCCTTCCCTCTAGTGTATCAACTGCACCACTAAGCTTGGTGTTGTCTGCAGTCTTGCTGAGGGTGCACTCAATCCCCCTGTTTATGCCATTAATAAAGATATTGAACAGTATTCATCCCAATACAGACCGCTGAGGGATGCAACTCATTGCTGGTTACCACTTGGACATTGAACTGTTGACTGTCACTCTTTAGATGCAGTCATCCAGCCAATTCCTTATCCATCAGATAGTCCATCCATCAAAACCATATCTCTCCAATTTAGGGATAAGGATGATAAGAGGGTTAGTATACAATTCTGTATTCTATTTTCTGGGTCAGTTATATGTTCTCCACTGGTTTTAGTAGTAGACTACTAGATAAATTTTTAGATTAAAAAACCCCAAATAAACTACTACTATTTACAGTACTACTCTTGCAACCTCTAACACAGATTATTTCACCAATTGGGAGTTTAGTATGTTGCAAATTCCAATGAATCCAATGCCTCTGTGAGCCCAGAAGAACAAATAGCGAAAAGACAGATAAAAAACAGATGAGATATCAATATTTAGACAAGTCCATCTAAGCTTAGCATTGAAGCTTTTTCACAGACAGACAATTTTTCAGGATATATTAGTTTGCATGAAATTCATTGCATATGTAAGAAACAGTTGTGATTCAGTTAAATGTTGAGAAGCCTTTCTGGAAATAAAATACAGATATACTAGGGAATTGTGAGAAACTCTAATATACAAGTTGCCCTTCTTCAAAACTCTCCTTGAGAAAATTAGCTTGTGCATCTAATTTCTAATAGAATTTACAACACCATCACAGAGAAATTATAAGAAAAGATTTCCTGGGATCCTACATGGCAAACCACACACTTAGCTCCGAAACCATACAGACAATGCCCATTCATCATAAAGCACAGATCTACATAGACTGTGAGGGTGACAACAGTATGCTATGTGAAATATGGCACAAGATCCAGACACTGGGGCTAGGATTGACCTTACCCCAGCTTTGATCAATTTAAAGTGAAGCATCTAGTCTAAGCTATTTTACTAGATTCCCTTCAAAATCAGTGAAGTTGAATTGCCTGGCCAATCTTACGACTTCAAATGTATTCAGTTTCCCACTAGAGTCACCTCTTTCTCCAATAGCTACAAAAGGGCTTAGATTGGTATAGTTCAGAATCCTAATTTTTGTTGTTGTTGTTGTTGTTTGAAAGCAAATTCTGTCTCAGAATTGTTACATCTACATGCTTAGGTCAGACAGCCCAGTGGTGAAAAGATCCAGGTAGCACAGCTGTAGAGCAATTGTGCTACGCATCCAGCACAGATGTTTTACAGGCTCAATCACAGCTGAATGACTTAAAATGGTGCCTTTAATTTTTGGCTAACTTACGATATTGCAGCTTCAGGAATTTTTTCTAAAGTCCGGAATAATAAGTCAAGGTTGACATTCTCAGAGTTCATAATAAAACCATAAAGAAGCTGTAAGTGTTGCCAGTTTGCTCAAAGAAAGAAGTTTTTCATTCTTGTTTGCGACATCAACTTCCTAGTAATAAGGTAATACTCCACTACACAGCATTTGTCACAGCCATAGTTTACTTCTGGCTTCTCAGATGCTAACAAATTATCATGCAGCATGAACTATATTGAAGGGCTAAGGCCAGAACAGAACAGGAAGATGAAGCACGGAAGCTAGTCATTTGTGACCTCAACACAGTGATCTGGGGCAAAATGATACAGAGATTACAGGCTGTTAAAAGAAAAAATAAAAAATTATGTAGCATCTGCAGAAGCATGAACTCTTAATCAAAAAAAGGAATAAAATATGGCTCAGAAGGAATAAACTTCTAGTCTAGACCTACATGATTTCACTTGGTGGAAACTGATTTGACTGTTTTCTCTGTCGTTCGCTCTGTCCTGTTGGAGTGAGAAGCACAGTGGCGAGATTGCCCCGGGCAAGGCTCTAGGTGACCAGAACAATTTGAGCAACACTAGGGACCTCCTCTGGTTTTTGATGAGTGGCTAAATATTTGGATGTGTTCTTTTCCTTTACCCTTGATCCTTTACAAACTTTTGTACCTGATTTTCACTGAACATGCCTTCCCTCCCATCTTCTCTTCATTTTTCTTTCCACAATGCTAATGTTATAGCTAACTGAAGTCTTCACTACCCACAGAAATACTTGGACATGTCTTCTGCTATGATATTCACTTTGCTGCATATTTTAATGTCAAGCAAATTGAAAATTTTATATCACAATGGTGATATAAAAGGAAGGGACATCATAATCAACAAAACAGGTCTTACAGGGGCCCACCTCAAGTGTAAACACACAAATAAGGAAAGATCTATAGGACAGCATAACAGAGGAAGTTCTCATACCTTCTCTGGGAAATGACCACAACTGGAGTACCTATATTATTAATGCATGCACACAGGGAACAAACAGGAGGAACCAGACGTCTGCCTGCATTTGCAGGGTTATGATCTCACTTGGATGATAGAAACATGGTGGGATAACTCACACAAGTGGAGTGCTGCAGTGGATAGGCTCTTTTGGAAGGACAGCCTGGGATGGTGAAGCGGGGGAGTTGCCATTTCTATGAGAGCACAGCAGGAATTCATGGAGCTCTGTCTGGCGTTGCATGAGGAGCCAGCTGAGAGCTTATGGGTCAGGATTACTGGAAAAACCAACATGGGTGATAATGTGGTGAATGTCTGCTACAGATCACATGATAAGGAAGAAGTAGCTGAAACCAGACAACTGCATGTTTGCAAACCCTGGTGCTCACAAGGGACTTCAACCACCTCTATATCTGCTACAAGGGCAACATACCAAGGCACAAGCAACTCAGGAGATTTCTGGGATGCATTGACGACAACTTCCTGACAGACATGATCGAGGAACCAATGATGGGTGATGCTCTCCTAAACCTGAGACAAACAAGGAAGAACTGGTTGGGGTCAGCCTTGGCTGCACTAACTGTGAGATGGTGGAGTTCAGGATCCTGAGGGGAGGAAGCAAGGCGACTAGTAGGATCACAACCCTGGTCTTCAGGAGAGTAAACTTAGACCTCTTCGTTGATCTGCTTGAAAGAATCCCAGGGAGAGGGTCCTTGAGAGAAGAGTGGTCCAGGAGAGCTGGTTGATTTTCAAAGATTGCCATCTCCAAGCTCAAGAATGCTCCATCCTAATGACCAGGCTATCAAGCAGACATGGCAAGAAACTTGCATGGATGAACAAGCAGCTCCTGACAAAATTGGGATATATGCAAGGCATGAAGGCAGAGTCAGGTGACCCAGGGAGACTATTGAGGGAGTGTCTGAGCAGGCAGGTGGCTGGAACAGGAATGTGGGTCACAGCCCGTGTGCCTGGTGCCAGCTGCTGGGAGCAAGTGCCTGTATCTTCCCCAAACTGGGTGTGCATTCACTAGCAAACTCCAAGCTGGACCAGCCAGCGAGTAGAGGGACTTTGGATCTGGGCTGGGTTATCAGGTGGGTGGAGTGTCCATGCTCATATTTAGGGGGATCCGCAAGTGTGAGATGCCTGTGGGACAAGTGTGTGAGTGCTGCATGTTTGCAGTAAGCACCTAGCTGGACCAGCTGGTGAGTTGGGGGGCATCAGGGCACGTAAAAGGGGCTGGGATCCAGGCAGGGGTGCCAGATGGGCAGAGGGGCTGTGCCAGTGCTCAGGGGATCCACAAAAGTGCATGTGCTTGTGAACCTGGAAAGTGTCATGTGTGTGCTGCACTAGTGACCTTCTGCCTCTGCCAGCCCAAGAGAAGGAGGGGACGTGGCTGTCTGGGCTTGTGTCTGATGTGAGTCCTGTACGTGGGTGTTGTTGAAGGCAGCACCTTCTCTGTGGCAGTCTGTGTGACCGGCCATGTCGGTGTCCTTGCTCTGTATGTGTCTGTTTGTCTGTCTGTGTGTCTCTGGGATAGGTGCTTATCTTCACTACTGGTTGAACCTGCAAAGGGCAAAGCAGTAGACATGTCCCTCAGCCTGGACAGAGACCCCAGGTCCATGGGCACTGGGCTGGGCCCAACAGTTGGGCCAAAGAGGTCTTGATCCCTAGAGCTGTTGGAGGAGGCAGCAACACTCTTAATATCCTTAACACCCCTCTCCATAATCTTTGAAACTTCATGGTAATTAATTGGTGGAAGTTCCTGAGGACGAAAACAAAGGAAACATCACTTCTTTCTTCAAGAGGGGCAAGGAGGAAGATCCAGGGAACTATAAGCCAGTCAACGTGGTCTTAATCCCAGGGACAGTGATGGAGCAAACACTCCTGGAAACCATTTTCAAAAATCTGAATCACAGAATCAGAGAATCATTTGGTTGGAAAAGACCTTTAACATCATCAAGTCCAACCGTACCTGTCCACCACTAAACCATGTCCCTAAGCACCTCATCTACACATCTTTTAAATACCTCCAGGGATGGGGACTCAACCACTTCCCCGGGCAGCCTGTTCCAATATCTGACAACTCTCTCCGTGAAGAAGTTTTTCCTAATATCTAATCTAAACCTCCCCTGGCACAACTTGAGGCCATTTCCTCTCGTCCTATCACTTGCTACTCGGGAGAAGAGACCAACACCCACCACACTACAATCGCCTTTCAGGTAGTTGTAGAGAGCGATAAGGTCTCCCCTCAGCCTCCTCTTCTCCAGGCTAAACAACCCCAGATCCCTCAGCTGCTCCTCATAAGAGTTGTTCTCCAGACCCTTCACCAGCTTCGTTGCCCTTCTCTGGACACACTCCAGCAACTCAATGTCCTGCTTGTAGTGAGGGGCCCAAAACTGAACACAGTACTCGAGGTGCGGTCTCACTAGTGTCGAGTACAGGGGAAGGATGACTTCCCTTGTCCTACTGGTCACACTATTTCTGATACAAGCCAGGATGCTGTTGGCCTTCTTGGTCACCTGGGCACACTGCTGGCTCATATTCAGTTGGCTGTCAACCAACACACCCAGATCCCTCTCTGCCAAGCAGCTTTCCAGCCACTCATCCCCAAGCCTGTAGCATTGCATGGGGTTGTTGTGGCCCAGGTGCAGGACCCGGCACTTGGCCTTGTTGAACCTCATACAATTGGTCACAGCCCATTGGTCCAGCCTGTCCAGGTCCCTCTGTACAGCCTTCCTACCCTCAAGCAGATCAACACTTCCTCCCAGCTTAGTGTCATCTGCAAACTTGCTGAGGGTACACTCGAACCCCTCATCCAGATCATTGATAAAGATGTTAAACAGAACTGGCCCCAACACTGAGCCCTGGGGGACACCACTCGTGACCGGCCTCCAACTGGATTTAACTCCATTCACCACCACCCTTTGGGCCCGACCACCCAGCCAGTTTTTAACCCAGCACAGAGTATGCTTGTCCAGGCCATGGGCAGACAGTTTCTCAAGCAGAATGCTGTTGGAGACGGTGTCAAAGGCTTTACTGAAGTCCAGGTAGACAACATCCACAGCCTTTCCCTCATCCACTAAGCAGGTCACATTGTCATAGGAGGAGATTGGGTTACTCAAGCAGGATCTGCCCTTCATAAACCCATGTTGACTAGGCCTGATCTTCTGATTGTCCTGGATGTGCTGCGTGATGGCACTCAAGATGAACCACTCCATAATCTTCCCCAGTACCGAGGTCAGGCTGACAGGCCTGTAGTTCCTTGGATCCTCCTTCTGGCCCTTCTTGTAGATGGGCATCACATGGGCAAGCCTCCAGTCATCTGGGACCTCCCCTGTTAACCAGGACTGCTGATAAATGATGGAGAGTGGCTTGGCAAGCTCCTCTGTCAGCTCCCTCAGTACTCTCGGGTGGATGCCATCCGGCCCCATAGACTTGTGAATGTCCAGGTGGCGTAGCAGGTCGTTAACGGCTTCCTCCTGGCTTACGGGGGGTTTGTTCTGCTCCCCGTCCCAGGTTAACCATACTCTCTTGGATATACACAACATATCATTTGCACTCTCCACATACAAGAACAAACAGAAAGCAGATCCTGTCCAATGCCTTTTTTTTGTTTTGTTTTGGTTTGATTTGTTCTGCTTTGTTTGAGATTTTGGGGCTGAAGTCGAACATATCCTTATCTCATATTCAATATGTATAATTAACACTCTAGTGTCCTTTGTCCCTTTTTCTCTTTAAACCTTCTGTATCTTTTGAGATTCAATTATTCCTTAAGGTGTGATTTATATGATGTGATGCTGACATCTAAACTTCTTTATAGATAATAAGGAGAAATAAGCACTTCAAAGGTGGGATTCATCTGTCTTCTTTTCACTGTATCCTTTTACAAATTGGATGTAAATGTCTACATATGTTCACAGAAATTCCATCCCAGCTAGCTGAGAGTTAATAGCAATGACACCCAAAAGTTCCCAAGGGTTAGGGATATGTTGTCCAGCATATTTCTGTGCTCCCAGTGTTGTTTATCTTCTTGCTGCTTTTGCCAGTCATCTTTCTTTTGTATTCAACAAAATGTTCTACTTATTTGAAGCCCCTTGCACTTATCTTTTGTTCTTCATCTTGTAAATTCTGTTATTTGGGTCACTGTTGACATGTTTTCCTATTTATTCTGCATGCAGCTACACAAATCTTTGCTGCTTTGGTGTTCACATTGCTCACATACTTGTATAAAACTTTTATATGTGGCTATGCCACAGTGTTACAAGATACTTACATACTGATTTTGATTACACTATTTTAGTAGCTCATATTGGGTTTAAAGCAAAATCATTCTATCCTGATTATTATAATTATAATTTATAGGTATCACAGGCCTCTGTTTTTGCTACATGCTATCTATTTTCCTTGCTTCTCTCAGGGTTTTAAACTCCACAGTTTCATGGTCACTGCAGTCAAGATTGTTCTTGACCTTCACACCTTAAGCAGTTCTTCACAATTTGTGACAGAAAGCTGGAACGATGTATGTCTCATAGCCGACTCATCGATCATGTGCATCAGGAAATTTTCTGCAAAACGCTCTAGAAATATCTTGTATTGTTTGTATCCAGCTCTGTCACCCTTCGAGCAGACAGTGAAGTGACCTGCAATTGTGAGGGTTTTTTTTCAGTTGTCTAAAGAAGGCTTCATCTAACTTCCTCTTCTTTATCAGGCTTTGTATAACAGATTCCCACCTCATTGTCACTCATTCTGGTCTCTCCTCTTATCCTCATCATCCTATGATGAACTGCTCAAGCAGCTCATTCCGAGTTCCAAAGCTGCCTGTACGCCAGCCAATGCAAAGGCATTGAGTGTAACCCCTCCTCCTCACTTTCTTCACCTATCTTTCCTGAAAAGTCTGCATTCAGTCACTAAGGCTCCAGACGTGCAACCTATTCCACCATCTGCCTGTAATCCCAGTGAGGTCACAGCTCTGGAGCTGTGGACAGACTTTTAGTTTCTCCTGTTTGTTTCCCATATGCATGTGTTTGTATTCAGTCATTTGAGATGGACACCAACATGTTGCTTTCACAGGGAAAATGCAAGAGCCTCTCCCATCATGCAGTGCCCCAGACCGTTCCTCACTGCTCCTCCATATCTTTCCTTCTTTTCAGATGATGACAACCCTTTCCTGATGTTCCTACTTTAGCCTTTCATCCCATTTGTCAGATGGATTCTGTCCCTTATAGGCAATCTTTTTTCCTCAAAGAGGGCCCCATGGTCATAATAGCCAAAGCTCTGTCTCAGGCACCAGCCACCCGACGAGGTGTTATGCTGGTGCATCCACTTCTGCCTCAGCCATTCCCCCTTACTGGAAGGACTGAGACCTTCATCTTGTCTCACAAAACCAGTTTGTTACCCGGTGTGCAACAATCCAAATCACACACAGAGTCAAGATATCAATTTTATTTAATTTCTGTGCAGAGATGGGTGCTAGGTGGTAATTCCACAAACCTAGCACACAAAATCATCAAGTCAGCTTCTATTTATACACATTCATAACCATATCCAATTTCCTAATACATATGTAGAATCATAGAAACATAGAATGCTTTGGGTTGGCAGGGACCTTTAGAGGTCATCTAGTCCAACCCCCCTGCAGTGAGCAGGGACATCATCAACTAGATCAGGTTGCTCAGAGCCCCGTCCAACCTCACCTTGAATGTTTCTAGGGATGGGGCCTCCACTACCTCTCTGGGCAACTGTTCCAGTGCTTCACCACCCTCATTGTAAAAAATTTCTTCCTTATATCTAGCCTAAATCTCCCCTCCTTTAGTTTAAAACCATTACCCCTTGTCCTGTCACAACAGGCCTTGCTAAAAAGCCTGTCCCCATCTTTCTTATAGGCCCCCTTTAAGTACTGAAAGGCCGCAATAAGGTCTCCCTGCAGCCTTCTCTTCTCCAGGCTGAAC
>VYZW01030945.1:0-11113 GCA_013401315.1 Balaeniceps rex | reverse complement strand
AAATAAATTAAAAATAGAATTTGCCTTGATTTTTAAAAGATCTTTTAGAAATTCTCAGAGGTAGTTTGCTGATAGTGGCAGCATAAAAAGAATGTAATAGAACTTTATTCACTGCCACATACCTATTTGCATAGTTCTCAAGAAGTTTAACGTGCATCTTTTTTGTCACAAAACTGACTGAATAATAGCAGCAGAGTTCAGATAGTTTCTGAAAAACAGTAAGTTTTTCAAGCAGTGGAGAATCTGGCTTCATTATGAATACAAGAGAATACAGCAATAATATACATGTCACCTTAGAGGTACAGTTAATTTGGGGTTCCTGTTGAGTTGAGCTGGAATTTTGTTTCAATGTTTTGTTTACTTGTATTAATTAGTATCTTGAGTCTCCCACTATAAAAAAGGTCCCTCACGCATACCTTCCAACTTACTCCAACATAGTCGGGCAGTTTATATTTTTAATTTATTTTTTGAAGCTGTATTACATTAAAAATTCTGATTTTCCCTTTGTTTTATCCTGAACTTGATGAGGGAACAGTACGGAGGAAGAATGACTTTTTTTAGCCCTCAGTATTTTGGCCTCCAGTGTGTCTGCCCACTCAGTAAATTATAGTGGGCAGCATATATGTAATGATACAGCTGAGATTGGCCAGTATGCAGAATGCCATTGGAAACCTTTTCAGCATTTATCTTTTTATGTCTAAAAGAGCCTGAATAGAAGAGGTATTAAAGCTCCTGATCCTGAGTTAAAGCTGTGACATAAACTGGCAGTAGATAGAAAATATTGTCTAGTTTGTCCTGTGACATACCATCAGTAGGTTAAAGTCACCTGTTAATGTAGGATGTCATGCTTTTTCTACAGTTGTAGTTTGGTTTTGTGGGGTTTTACTATTTTTTTGTTTGTAAGTATTGTATAGAGTTTGGGTATCTAAATAAAGAGATTCAGCCTTTGCGTGCCTTTTACATTATTTTGGTGCAAATTATTACCTTTAAAAAGCACATTGATGTATAGTGACTTGATTCCCTACCTGTTGACTCCATTGGGAGTTTTGAAATGGATTCCTGTGGATGCCAAGACACATGCCCTGATTCTGTGCATAACAACACAGTGAGCAACGTAAGAGTGTCAGTGTTGTCTGTAGAGACACATTCAATCACTGGATTAAAACAGCCACGTCCCCTGCTTATAAACCGTTGCAAAGACCTGGTAACTTTGGCTGTGTAAAAAATATTCAGAGAGACATGCTCTTTATATCTTTCAGTTTGCACAAAGGAGTGAATAAAGCTTATAAGCAGCCTTTAAAAATATTTCCCCATTCCTGTATGGGAGTAATTTTTAGTGTATAGTTTCAAGACCAAAAGCCAATCACTAGTTTTTTATCCCAGAGCAAATGTTTACAACAGAGATACTAAACACTTGAAAATAGAGTAGCTTGTAATGGAAGCAACAGCTCATCTTTAACTTTGGAAGGACAAGCAGTACCAATTTAATTAAAGCTGTGTTAAAATAGGACTGTCATTTGTATCACAGTGATTCTCCACCCCTCCGAGAAGTCCTGCTGCCATTTTGTACCACACATTCTTGTCTTGTGCAAATTAATAGATCATTTTATTTTCCGCAGGAAATCTGAAGACTTTTATAGCAAATCCTCCAGTGTCAAAATGAACACAGGTATGCTGCTTCTGTGAGATTTTTCTTTACTTTTATGTGTTGTTTAGTAAGCAGAGAAGGTCCCAATTTTATTTAAATTTTCATGAACTACTTTAGTTGGTGCTGAACTCAAATTAGGCAAGATATTTTAATAGTATGTCTGCTTATGTGCATTTGTATTCCATATATAAAATTTACATACATGTTTTTCTATGTATGGATATATATGGATATGTGAAATATACATGCATGCTTAGCTTTTGGTGCTTAAGTTATAAGTATCAGGTTTGTATGTGTATGTTTTATGTAAAAATATGAGTATGAGGACATAACAGCTATGGAAAAGTGGTGTTAAAGCATCACATTTTCTTAAGAAAATACACATGCTTTAAAAAGGCTTTGTTTTCATTCTATACTGTCATTAAATTAAGGGGCATATAAATACTACCCTGTATTATCAGCTACACTTGCCTAATCAGATGAGGATAACTATTTTGTACTTATAGGGCTTTGTATTTTCTCTCAAGTTGCTGTGATAGATGTATTGACCAAATGAAGTCTATAGGAAGTTATCTTCATGATCTGTGACAACGTACTAATATTTGTTCCTGAATCATTGAAGTCAATAGAGAGTGCTGCTTGTTTTGCTGGAAGTGGGAATAGGCCTCTTGAAAGCAGACTGGTGAAATCCTGGCCTTGCTTATGTCAGGTGTAAATTTTCAGTTGCAGTCAACTCTTCACACTCCATAGGGGAACCGTCTGGTTTGCAGATTAACTGTGACACAAGGATAGACATATCCATCCTTTCCAAACCAATTGGTTTTATCATTGACCATAGTGCTGCACCATGGCAACTGACATGACAACTTGAAATAAGCAAAATGTGTTATGTGGGATCTGAGGACCTGAACTACCTTAGAAGTCAGTTTGGGTGCTTCAGCAGCACACTCTTAAATTGAAGGGATTAGCTTTTCCATGGTATAGGCTGCCATTACCTAGACCACTGTATTAATCAGGCTTCCTGGCTTCCTGTTTTCTCAGGCAATGACTGGAACTCAGTAGGACCAGGTTCTTGGACAGATTTTTTTAATACAAAGTTAAAATATATTGACTCACTTGAAACCACTACATTTGTAAATATAGTAAGTAGGAGAAATGAAATTTCTCAGTTGAGTTTGTGTGTTTTTCCCCAAAGTTTTGGTTGTTCTTCATTATTGTACAAACACTAACCAGGGTGGTGTGTTTTTCGTTTATGGAAATACTATTTGAAATTTGTCCTATCCTCTTGCATTTTTAGTGAAGACGTCTTTCCTAAACATGTCAGTCTGTATAACTAAGGTAGTACTGAAATACTGCTTGCTTCATAGAACTGTAATTTCAGAAGTAACTCAGCTAATCATCATACATTTGACTGTGATTATATTGTGCATTGCAATCATGTGAGTTAAAATCATATGATAGATGTCGTTTTATAGCTTCTACTTTGAAAAATGTGGATCGTGTCAGAGTGGTAAATTGCCAGTTTGTGCTACTGCAGCTCTGAAGTATGACTTTGTTCTATGTTGTACAAAGATTTTTCACGTAAGCTAGAAATTCTCAAGAGAAATAGACGTAAGATTTTAGTACTCTATGTGGCTGAATGACTTCTATTGGGGTTTGGGAGTCTTCTGATCACACAGGAGCCTTGAAAACCAACTTAAAAGACCTGAACACACTGAAATCCTTTCCAGTTGCCTAAGGATATCATGATTGTAAGCTGAACTTTAATCTACTCTGCTCTTACACAGTGAAAACATTTTTTGTCTTGTGTACGCTTGATATTAATGTGCATGTTACTAGCTGTGCTAAAAAGAGGTATTGACAAAAAATGTGGTATTTCCTATCAGTTCTATTGATGTAGATTGTTTCCTGACTATTAAAAAAAAAAAATCTAGTGAGTAGGCTGTAAAAGTTAACATCTTGCACCTATCTGTTGCTAAAGCATCACTTTACTAATGACTGAGGTGGAAGCTGTTCTGCATGGTGTTCTGGTCTAGTTGTTTCTTTTTTCTTTTTTTTTTTTTACACTATGTTGTCTTTGAAGATAGAATGAGTGCTGCAGGGCTGCAGAGGGTTTTTTTTTATATTTCACTGCTTTATAGCAGGAATTTGTGTATGACACAATTGAAGGCTATCAGATACAATTGATTTGCCACTAGTTTGTTTTAAAACTATGCATTTCATTAATTACTCCTACAGATAAATGAGCACTCTAGTTTGATGCCAGTAACTGCTGAAGTGGCAAAGCTAGAATATATGCAACTTTAAAAAGTAAAAGTAAACCTACTGCTTAGAGTGGGCTCCTCTAATCCAGTGTTCCCTGTGGCTGCAGACTTGGCAGTCTGTCTCAGAGAACCCTGCGGAAGATATTTTTGTCTACAGAGAAAATGTTTCGAAGAGCTTTGGTTTTCAATACTCTACCATATATGGGAGGGATTTTTTAGCATTTTATGTTAATTCCGTACCACATGTTAGGAGGGAATATTCAACAGCATAAGGCAATGAAACATGTTTGCAAAAGCAAAGAAATAGACGTAAAATATAGGGGAGGTTTTCAGAATGACCAAAGGTACTTTGGCTCATGGTTCCTTTTGGTGTTCAAATGCTGTCATAATTTAAAAATAGTAGTCTAATAGAATGTGTGCCTTTTTAAAGCCAGACTAAGCAGTCATCAACAGAATAATATTTTGAACTATATACAGGTGTTTTCATCAACAAGTCTTCAAGCACTTTACAGATTTGATGAGCATCATTAACTTGGTGAGACATTTTGAGAAACTAAGTCACAGAAAACCTGAGCTACCCATGAAGCTCACATCAGATTAAAACACAGGATAAATGTGCTTATTGTTCATACTATATATGTGCATGCATAGCTGATGTTGGGGGAGAGGCAATTGCATTGAGGAATAACGAATGGATACGAGTTAATATGCTAAAACAGATTCTTGGTGTCCATCCGTAAATATTTTGGCTGAATTTCACACAGATAATTCTTGGTAAATGCATCTAATTTTAAAATTATTAAAGAAGTTAGCTGTTTGCAGTAGACGAAGCACATAAAGAGCAGCCAAGAGTGAAAAAGTATGCAGTTCTGGAAGACTGCAAAAATTTTGTGTTTGTTAAAATTATTAATGGCAGTCATCATATGCACTAATCTTTCACCTTTTGTCTGGGAGACAATAGAAATTCTTGGGTCCCTCCAGGGTTCCTGAATAGATTGTGAAACCACTTCTAGATCACTAAAGCAAATTAGGTGGGCTTGAGTGTTTCAGGCATTCTACAAAAATGCCTACAATAATTTTAATCATTATTTGTCATAATTTAGAAGCATCAAAGAACCAAATAATAGTAGGTTCGCCTGTGTAGTCAGTTAGGTTATTGTGATAAAAGCTCGTCTGCACACCCACAAAGGAGATTGGAGAAACAGTGGCAGGAGGGGAATCCCAAATAATAGCCTGCTCTGCCAGGCTACTCCCAGGCCCATCACAGGAGCCATCAAAGGCCCATCTCCACAAGCCCAGAGGAGCACAAGGGCAGGCAGGAACCCAAGTTAAGGACTCCCAAGGAACAAAGGGAGGCACAAGGGCTTCCCTTGTCCAGGCCCCTCCCAAGACTGTCCCAGGAGCCTCAGCCCTGGGGTCCAGGCATGGAATGAAGGCAGACTCAGTGTCTGAGCTCAGCTGCTGGAAGGATACACCTTATGTGCGTGTATATATTCTCACTAGTGGACCTTCATCCTGCTCAGCCAGAGAGGGGAGGGGGATGAGGCCATTGTGCCATCTGTGTTAGTGTGCGTGCTCTGAGTGTCTGTGATCTGTGTGGCCAGCCACGTATGTATGTGGTGTATACGTGTGCTCTTGTGTATGTGTCTGCTGGGAACACATCTCCAGACTCGCTGCTGGTTGGACCTGGGGACGTGGAGAGGCAGCAGCTTTGTCTGTCTTGGACTGTTGGATCCAGCACTGTATATTTGCTTCAGAAGGTCAGAATGCAAACAGGGAGTCAGAATCCCTCCTCTAAAGACTTCTAAACTTGAATTCACTGTGCAGACAAAGGGGAAAATGATACCATTCACAAGTGCAGTGGATAGAATAATGATCAGCAGACATTATGTTTGGGTGCCGTTTTTCTTTTCTTTGAGCTGTAAGAGCTTATTAAAAATTTCCTGCCTCCCGGATGCTCTCTCTCACCTCTTCACAAGAGGTCACCGTTCTTTCATCTTTGCCAACTTGGTTTACGCCACTGCTTTTACTGACTTTCTGAAACGGTCTTTTCAAAAAAAAACCACCCCATGTTCCTAAATGAAAGTGGTGGTGCTTGGAATTGGCTCCATTCTGCTTTGGACCAGGACCTGACCAATAGGCTATTTGTCAAATAGAGATACAGCTCACTTAGGGTGATGCTGTCTGTAGTGGGAGCAGTTGTTGGGATTGTGGATTTAGAGGGAAAGGGTTAAAGTAGTTATTTGTGAAGAGAAACAGAATTAAGGGAGGGAGAGAGAAAGAAGTGAGGAAAGGTGAGGAATGGAGAAAGGCTGAAGACAAAAATTGTAGAAGGGGAGTTGGCAAAGGGAGAGGAGCTGAATGGTGAGCTAACAAGGGGAAGAGAGCATCCAGAGCTCCGCTGCGAAGAGTTAGGATATATACACAGATACACACATCCTCCTAGCCGGAGGGCAAGCCACCACCTTACCTGTCCTCTCCAGTCAGTGGGTGGCTCGCTCTTTTTCTCTCTTTAAAGGTAAGTCTGCAACGTTGATCCTAGCATTCAGGAGTTCATCCCTGTATGACCCATGCTCTGCAAGGTACTGTCAGAAACATGTTTCACCAGATAATCATTACCTCCCCTTTCGCCTTTGTTTTCCGCAGTACCTGCTGAGGATGCTTATTTGTCTTTTCCTGATTTGATGGGAGTATGTAGGGCTTGCAAAAGAATATCTAGGTACCAACCATGCTAAGTCCTGATTTGAGCTGGACTTGCATTTTAGGCAGCTGTTTTGATTGTGAATTATTGCCCAATAATTCTATTTAGAATCATATTCTAATAGAATTATATTGTATTATTGCCTTCAGACCTTAGCTGGTTCAGGTCTCCTTTGCTTCAATGTTAAAACAATACCTAGGAAGACAGGACTCACTCCTGAAGAATTTGTCGTGTCAAAAGCATAGAGAATTGTGCATATGGGTATACATATTTGCACACATTTCATTTTTTTATATATGCATACATTTTGTATAGATTGTTTCACATATCCTCATTTGTTCCTTGAGTAACAGCTGTGCAATATTAATTGCTTATAGTTTGCAAATGAAATGAGCAGATGATCATTAATTCGGCCTCCCTTACTGTTTTTGAATTCTCTATTCTCTAGACTGAGCTTTCTGGTGTTATTTCTACTTCAAGAATCTGGGTGAATATAGTTAGTATTTGCTGGAAATTTGATGAAGCTATGAAAAAGGAATACAGGCTGCAATAAGTCTCTTGAAGTTCAACTGTGTAAGGCCATGCAGATAAGGGAAGCAGTTTGAAAACCGCCTCTTTTGAGGCAGTGTGCAGATTCTTCTGATCCTCATTCAGATATGATGCCCTTGACTTAATGGGAGCCTGGCCTGAACAAAGATGAGAAGATGGAGTCCATCATGCATAAATATGTGCTTGCCCTCACACATTCGTATTTTATTAGAAATTTTGCACAACTCAATATGGTATATTTGTGCGGTTATGTCTTAGTTGAGTGCTCATTGACTCATTATTTTGTACGGATACTGAGAATGTTATTGCAGGTACAGACTTGCATATGGGCTTCTATATATAAGGGTAAATGTTGTATGCATATATATATAGTTAGTTACAACGTCTGTTTTAGCTATCTTGTATGAAGCCATGTCAAACACTTTGCTAGATAATGGGTCCACTAAGTATAAAACTCTGACTCAGTTCAGTTACGTTAAAAATTAATTTGAAGCAGAATTTCTTGAAGTTACAATGATGAAATATTTGTAGTCATTTTTCTCGTTGTCTTCCTTTCCTCCCACTTCAGTTTCCCTATCCTGAAATTCAGGAAGGTAGCTCTTGAAAAAATACAAATAAAGTATTGCTTTGTTTGAATAAAAGATGTGACAGTATAACAACACTGTTTCCCTGTTAGCTTGACTTAATCAAATAAAGTATGCTGTCAAAGTCTGCCAATATTCGGATAAGAACAGAACCTCAATATCAACACATCATCAAATCTCCTTGGAATTACTTCTGGGTTATGTTGGGGGGGGAATACAAGAATGGAAAATGTGATTTTAATTACCCATTGCCATTCTACGTTTATGTAAGCAAACTAAAACAAATGCGCAGATTTGATAGCCGTTGTCTTTGTTTCACATGTACAATACCAATAATTAATCGTGGGTGATGTATTGCTTTCAGCTATTGCTGACTGAAATCATTTGGCCTTTTGCCTTGAGACCTGGAATTGGCAATGAGTCTTTGGAACTGCTTACACCTGGGGCAGTAACTCTGATGTTTGC
This sequence comes from Balaeniceps rex, assembly GCA_013401315.1. Classification (NCBI taxonomy): domain Eukaryota; kingdom Metazoa; phylum Chordata; class Aves; order Pelecaniformes; family Balaenicipitidae; genus Balaeniceps; species Balaeniceps rex. Next base: position 2,902 of record VYZW01030945.1, on the reverse strand, counting down.
CAACGTTAACAACTACTTAATGCATATCCTGCAAGACCTGTGGCCAGAGGGCTCTGCTGTTTCAGGGGAATATTGGAATGAGCGAAGAAATACCAGGAGCTCACTTCTCTTGCAGACGTGGGTTAAAGATGTCTCTGTGGCTCAAATTACTGCTATCATAGGAAATACTTTCTACTAATAGGTTGCTCATCTTCCTTAAGCATAATTTTATAAAACTCCCTGTCATACTACACAGATATAAAAACCATTAGGGCCTGTATCATAGTTGTGGTTCTTCTTGACTTCAGTGGGGCCCTGTATGAAATTTCAGTAGTATCAAATATGAAAATTAAAATAATTATTGTATTGAAGAGCAGAAAAATATTCTAGTTAAATATAATCAGGAAGATTATTAACTTGCTTTTACAACTATGATAGTGTTGCTAAAAAGCTAAGTTGTGGGAAAGCTACCTTCTAATAATAAGAATGTATTTATAAAACAGAATGACAGCTCCAAGTGAGAAGGGAGCAGAGAGTAAGGAAAGAAAGGAGTCATGCAAGACCCAGAAGAAAGGGGTTTTTTCCATTCCTGGTTGTTCGGAGTGATTTTAGATTTCTAGTCATTCCCTCGGGATGTTATTGGGTTCCAGACATACATTTTTTTATCTTCCATTAGATAGAAAAGAAGAGGGGGGAGGGAGGACAAGGATGTTCCACCAAAACAACAAAACAATTATGCCATCCTCAGCAGTTTTGTTTCTTGAGCTTAAAGGATCCAAAAGATTGAACAAAAGCACTTTGTCAGCTGATCAAACATAAGCTTAGTTTATGAATGGTGTCTTTCTAATGCATACAATGAAATGATTTTACAGTGCAGATTATTGATTAATATTACTCTGGAATGCTTAATCCTTCATCTTGATTGTTTTTACTAATTAGCTATAATTAAGCAGTCTTTCAGGTGACAGAATGTATATATTTCCCTAGTGGATTAAGTATTAAATATTGCTTTCTTTGCTTATTTTCTGTGAGGTTTATTGTTGTTTAAAGCTTGTGAAATTTTACGTATTCTGCTAATCTGCAAAACTTGCAAATGTACATGTTCCTGCAGCAGTTCCCTAACTGCATGCTTATTTTCATGTATGTTTGGTGTATCTCACACTGTGATATGTTGCATGTGCTTGCTCCCTTTGTCTGGGGCTGCTGTCTGTATCGTTTTGTGCTTCCAGATAGCGGTGGGTGTGCTCGCAAACGTGCTGCAATGTCTGTCACATTAACAGCTGTGAAGAGAGTTCAGAGTTCTCCAAACCTATTGGCCTCAGGTATAACCGCTAACCAGTGAGATACTACTCCTGAATGGCTTTTCTATAGTGTTACACGTTCCTGCAGTATTACTCTGCAAGGAGGAGAAGGGTAACCATATTTTCTATTGCACTGACAGGTCTGTTACTTACTTCTACAATGCTCTTTAAAAAGTAGTCTTAATTTCTCTCTGCCTATGCTTAGTAGCCATTAATGAAAAAAATTAGGAAGACTTAGGAAAAATCAGTTATTTATAAATTAATTTTGCCTTTGATACATATTTTGGGTCTAATGTCCCCTGTTTTTTTTTTTCAAGATAACATAGCATGAAAAGTAGGTTTTGTTTATTACAAACTTTGTTTATTGCAACTTGCTTTAAAAACTCTTCTGAAAGGAAAAGAATCTGAATGTTGTTGTAAAATGATCGTCAGAAGCTAGATTAACTTTAAAAAAATCATTTATCAAGCTTGTTTTCCTGAAAATGTTTAAAACAATAAAAACATGCATAATATTCAGCAGACAGGCAGAACTGCTTCTTGGCAATACTCATGTCTGGTTTTGCAAAATTAAATCTTAATGGGTATCAGCTGCCCAGGTTCACTGGGCAGCTACAATTAAGTAGTTGTAGGTATACTCTCAGTAAAGAATCTTGAGTGGCATAGACTAATTTACACCAATCCAAACATGCAGTGTTTGCACCAAACAAGTATAATACAGAAAGCTGAATAAAGAATGAGCCGGAAAATAATTGCAAGATAAAGTCTTTGTTTTGTAGATCTTCTCAAATATAAGACTAATCCCTAGGAATAAGAAATGTTAGAATTTATGAAGGAAATTAAAAATTTGGTTGCTAATCTTTGTAAGGATAGGGGTTACTGGGATTACTGCAAGTATGTGAATTTAAGAAAACATGGGGTTCTTATTTCTTAGCAACCATTCTAACAGATTTTTATCATTTAAGCGTGCAATACAAGCTTCTTAATGTCTTGCTTTGTTACTCTTAGAATTAGTGATATGGAGTCCTCTTAGTACTATAATTATTGTACATTAGAAATATTTTTAATTTGTTTAGAGATGTCATAATTTTAGTTTCTTTAGGAGGAAAAAAAACACTAATATATCTACAAGTAATCCAAACAGCCACCAGAATTTCAAATCTGTTCTGTGCTGGCAGTATGTATGTATCAGTTTCTGTGTTTTGCTTTGAAGTGATGAAGAAAGCATCACACATTCTGGTGTGAAGGGGGAGAGAAAATCCTGACAGAATCTGTAGGCATCTTTCTTGGTTTTGAATTAAACCTTTCCAGCTCATCTTAAAAGAATGATACTTCTTTTCCTATCTGGATTTTAGATGGTAGTATATGATAGTATTTACTGGAAAAGAACACAGCAAATGTTTGTTTATTATTGGCTGTCTGAAATAGCAGTGATTAAATAACAGTAACTCTCAGCACACTATAACCTTCTGTAGAACTTGTGCAATAAACATTGCACAGTTACCTGTGGTCTAATATTCTGAGGTGTGCTTAGGTAACAGAGGGAATTACAAAACTGAACAAAAAGACTGCTACATATTTTTCAAGTTGTGTCATCATGTTTTTGTTTCTAACACAAATTAATA
>VYZW01030929.1:15330-28783 GCA_013401315.1 Balaeniceps rex | reverse complement strand
GCACTCAAAATGTTCTTCAGGTCTGTGCAACATTCCTGCACAGAGCATTCATAAAGAAAAGGGCAGGGATGCTTGAGGGGAATGACTTCTTTAGGCAAGTGGGGCCAGACACTTCACTTAGAGATATGCAATATGATAACTAATACACTTATCTATGCTCTAGTTCCAACTGAATCAATTACCTTCTTCATCCACTGCAGAGGTCTGATGAGTGTGCATCATCCTCCAACTATNATCGGCAAAGGGAAGGGCTTTCTGCTCCTGCCATTGCAAATGGGATGAGAAACAGGAGAGCAGCTTTTGGTTTTGGCAAGGGCCCCCTCTTCCAAGACTAGACAGCATCCCCTGCTACACCTGAGCATCTCCTTTTGTAGCAAACATATCAGCAACAGACTGCACAGAGAGATGGTGAGGATAGTGCTTGGTCTATAAAAGCCCATCTTCTGTGACCCTTAGTCAGCTTTACATGAACTGAACCCACCTTTCGTATAGTTTACACTTGAGCATGATAGGGATTGCAGCATAATGGGTGATACAGTACTATTATTCTGATGGTTTATTTCTCAAGGGCCTCTTTCTTCCTCAGGAGGAAGGGTGCCATTCACATTTCTGGAGTGACAAGAGTCCTCAAAAGGGGCCAAAGTTAGTGAACCTAGCACCAAGAAGTAGAAGAACTCGTCTCTAAACATATTCATGGAGTACAGGAAATATTTTCTCTGTTTCTGCAGCCAGCTTTATTTCTGATACAAGACAAAGGCTTTGTAAAGGGGCCACATTGCCTCACAACAAATAAATAAATAATACCTTACAAGACACTCTGAAAGTGAATCTTTTGTGGAAGCTGTGCTGAGAGAGACTTGAAAATCAATCAGGGGGTGAAATGACAAGTAATTAAGAAGCAAAGTATGAAAGCCACAATGTCTGCCAAAAAGTAGCAAACAAACAAAGAGCTGGGGCATTGTTAATCAGTGTTTGGATTAGAGCACAAGATATGGGAATTCATTTAAGGAAAAAGAATGTGACTTTTGCTGGATAAAGCATCTATTGTTGTAGGATGGGCTTTTTTTCTTCCTATTTTCCCTGACTAATTCTTGACAAAACATGAGAAAGTCACAAAAGCTGAGTTACAATAATGTCCCCTTATGTAACATTTCTCCTCTTTCTCTATGGAGGAGTCAAGGAGTTTGTGCATTATGCATTTTATTTCAAAATCTCCCTGCATAAGGTTACATAGAATTAGCAGTAATCAATCTAAATTAAGACACCTCATTACCATCCTCAGGAGGTCACTGCTAAATAGTGTCTTTATTAGAGTCGACAATTCCAAACATAACATTAGGCCTCTGTAGAACATGTGTGCCAATTGTGTCTCCCTCATTTTACCAGAAAACATATGCTGTTTGGAAGGCTGTACAGAACTCATCATTTTTTTACTAGAAGCAGACATTTTGTTATAAGAGAGGTAATAGGTCAGATGAACACGGAAAGACCTTCCTGTTCCTACTGGCCCATCCTATTGTGAGTAACAGGTCGTGCAGGTACACCTCAGCCTTGTACAGTTCAGGTGCACATTAGCAACTACAGAGAGTGAGCCTTGTAAGAAGGCCTTCTGAGTACCGAGACAAAGTAGAAACAAAACTAACAATTTGTGCTGCATTTTTTCCCCATTAAGAGCCCCCATAAGAATTAACTGCAAACAGATGGGTAGTTATTAGCAGTCTCTGACAGTTTCAACTTGCATACATTCCCTTGCAGACAGTGATTTACATCAGTCCCAGGGAGGACATAAGGGATCATGTATAAACGGCATAAACAGGAATAGAAAGAATGTGCCACTGAGTTGGTCCAGAGGGCACCACCACATTCACCACTGCGGAGTAACAGATGTAGCTACCATTCTGTGTTGGTATCATGATTTGGAGAACCAACCTACATGGTAGCTGTATAAGGTTATGAACGTTTTGGCCCAGATTCAGAGAGACATTTAGCACCTTATATCTCACTGAAATGAACAGTGTGTACATACTCCTAAAGCTTTATGAATCTAATCTGTCCAATACACATTTTTCAAGCAGTCAATTTTATTTTTGAGTACACAGCCCTTCCCTTTCTCTATTGTCTAACATTTAGTCTATCGTTGCAAGAGCTGTACCTATGTTAATAAATAATGCAGCCCAATAGGAACATATTTGTAGAGCCAAAAGGTTGCCACTGAAAACAAGCAAGGTGAGTTTTTTTGAGGAGATGCTTCAGATTAGCTCTAGAGAGAAGCACATGGGACTGAATTCCCATTAGCAGCTGGGATGCACTAAGACACTGGACACATCATCCAGTTTAATTTCATCCAAAAGGAATCCAGTCTCTCTGCTTTGAGACTGCTCCATGATGTGAACTGGAACACAGTTAAAGGTGACAACTGGGAGATTCATTTCCAAAATGAATGCATGATCTTCACTGAAACTATAATGCAAATGTTCCTAAGAATGCCAACATGGATCATAAACAGAGTAGTGTTAGACTGAGGTGGCTCCACCATCAATCCATACACACTGGATGATAAACAAACTCTTACAGGGGAAGATGGCTTGTGAACGATCCCCTGGCTGTGGTAAGCATGTCACCTAGCAGGAGTCTGTGATCATCTGCTGAGGCTTACTAGGAATTAGCTGATAGAGGGCCTGGAAGATAAACACAACCCATTCATTTTTCTACTTCAGCCATTTTGATCAGCTGAAACTGAGGGATAGCTACTCTGAGCCCTTTGCATAGTAGGGAAACCCATGCATATGACTCCCATGGCTTCCCACAAGCAGAGTTAGCTGGAAGGAAGACAAGTGAGAGTTTGGGGAGTTTGGGGAGGGGACTGAGTGATCAGGAATTGTGCCTCTTTTATGACGATATGCATGGACTGGCACTTAATCATTAAGCATCAAGTGACATTCTGTTCGCTGTTCATAATTGCTTTTGTTTCTGTCTCATTCCTCCCACCTGGCAATACTGGAGTTATGGGTTTGCTGATGAGAAAGGATGGGCTCAAGCTGCATGGAGTGGAGCCACAGAAATGTACTCAGGAGGCTATGGGGTAATTGGTGCCTTCCGTTCCAGTTCCCTGACAGGGTAATAAGCAACTGGCCTGTGCCATAAGTGCTGTCCAAGAGCAGACAGGACAGAACAAATCTCAGAACATGGAAACCTAAAGCACATGAGGGATGAGATGGATGAATTCCCAGGCGCCAGTCTGACTAGTGGTCACATTGAAACACCTGGATAGATTGGTCGCAGGCAGTTCAAATACAAGCAGCCTGGAAAACGTTGCCAAAAGTAAGAACATTTTTAACTTTGTTTGATTGAGAAGGATGGATACTGCCAGCTTTGCTAAATCTCTTTTCCAGTGTATTTACTGGTACAACCATGTCAATTCACTGAAAAAAACTCTTCTTATGCCTAGGTCTTTGTACATAAGGCTCTCCTTTTATGACTTAGTGGACAAACTGCTCCATTTTCCTCACAACTGTAAGTACCAAGGTTACACATCCTTAGCTCTTCTCATAATAGGTGCTTCAGTGGTAGGAATTCAGTTTACAGCATTCCAGAAGCAGCTCCTTGTCAGAGAAAATGGTTGAATAGCACTATCTTTGAAGAGTCCACCCTTGTAAGTTTATCACAAGATCCTGATATTGTAGATTTGTCTGTGTACAATTCACATCAGCTTACTAAAATCATTTTAAAAGTCTTTCCCCTTATTTTAATGCTGAATGACGCTTTTGGTTTGCAGTTTTGGAGTGCTATATTTCAGGAAGCATTATTTGGCATAAGCTCTTTCAGTAACATAAAAATGATAGGAAATATTTAGCTTAGATAGAAAACATTTAATATTGTCCATATAGTTAAACTGAGGCTGAGCCTTTGTGATTACTATGATCCTGTCTTGGCTCCCACCTCTCAGCAAGGGCTTTCAGTTCAGGCCTTCTCACTGTCACCCAGCTTGCATTGTTTACTAGAGCAACTTGAAAGTAAAGTGTGAATAAGCCAAGTCTTATACAGGGTGAAAACAAAGCTGAGCTCATTGTTTTGGTATTGCATGAAACAGAACTCTTATGACTTATTTTTAGCTTATGCATTTGCATTTTCTTTTCACACTGGAGCAAATAATCCTATTTTTAGAACAAAGAATACGTTAGCCATAGCTGTGTGTTTAGCTTCATGAACAACCTTATCGAATCCAGTATTTTTCCCTGTGACTCAGTCTGCAGACTGTTTTTTCCTGTCAGAGGAAATGTACCTGTTAATTTTGGAAATGTTTATTATTTATATATCCTAAATTAACAGATTTTTTCTGTTACATATATCCATAGATATGCATATTTTAACATGTAATGTTCACTTACACACAACAGCTGAATGAAATAAATACTACATTAACTGCAAACAGATTTTTCCCCATGTAACACAAGAAGTAAATATTATTCCATGAGGTGAAGTCACACAATTCAGTTGGTGCCCCACACTTCTGTTTCTTCCATTTGTCTGAAGAAATGCATTACAAGGTGGAGCAAGACCGGCATCAGACATTCCGAGGTTACCTTGTCAGAGGTCACCTTGACTTTCCACCATGTGGTTACTTTTCATGGGAAGCAAGACTGAGAGTTAGAAATGCTGCTTTCAGAGGAGCTGTTAAATTACTTCTAGAGAGAATCATTATAAGCTAAAGCATCTTCAGAACCAAACACAAGACTCAACCTTAAACCAAGAAGCTATTAGGAACCACTCAAAATATTCCTCTCACTTTAACTTTGTCCTGCCCAGCATTCTCTCCCTCCCATGCACATGCGCATGCATGTATACGAACTATAGGGAAGAAAAAATGACTGCAAAGTGCCAATTGATTTTTGTCTTTCTCTTGGAAAGTATTTTGATAACCTGGTCTTCTGTGTGCTACCCAGTTCAGGCAGATAGGAACCCTTTACTACCACGGATCAGATTTGGAAATATGTCGAAACTTGTGAGGGGCTCTCCTCTTCAGTCTGTTGCTGGTTGTTTCTCTGCTGTGTTACTGGCTATGCCCATGCCACATCAAAGAAGAGGCTCCCAGCCCTACCAGGCATGTGGCATGATGTGCCTCCTGCCTGCCAGCCCTCCATGCCCAGGGCCACCTCACAGGTGACCTGTGCAAAGGTGCACCATGGCATGGTCACGCCTGTTGCACTTGGCCATGGGATGTCATGTTCTCACGCAGCCTCTGGCTGTTCTTTCAGGTTTGCTGTACAGCACAAGGAGGTGAGCCCTGTCCAGAGGTCACCTGTGGATGCCCAGCTGAGAGATAGGACTTGGCAGTGTGAGGACAGCCAAGCACTAACATGACTGAACAACCTTCACATGCAATCTGGCTTGCATCCCACCAATTCAGAGCAGAGACTGAGCTAACTTATGGCTGTCTGCACCTAACTATTTAGACCAGGCAGGCTTTAACCCTGGGAGCGTTATCCATCTTGTAAGCCAGGTAAAACCTAAATTAGATTTTGCTAAAGGGGGAAAGTGCTTTGTCCTATGAATACAGACCATACACTGCAGCTTGCTACAAGGGGTAATTTGTAACAGAAAAAGCCCTAATCCAAAGGATAAAGAGCCTCCTGGAAAGAAACCTGTTCTTCTAGCAGATGAAAATGTAATGTAGCCTGTCATTGATTTGTCATAACAGAAAAAAAATCAATAGGGAGAAAAAAGTTTCAAACAGGGAATTTAATTTGGTTGGTGAAACAATAACAACACTGAAAATATTTGTATCCAGATGGAAATCGGAGGTGGCTTGCAATTGAATCAATGTAATGAAATGTAATTTAGATGGATAACATCCAATATGTATAGCTTAACTCTACATTGTGCTTCAGATCATCATTCCTGTGTTATTTTGAATGTCCTGAAGATCTCCCTTCCCATCTGGTGGCTCTGACTCAAACCATTTCTCTCCTGCAAACCTACTTCCATATTCGCAATAGGAAACATTTATGAAGTCAGCTTCCAAAGTGGAGCTAATGGACTGGTAGTGGAGGGACTATCAAGCAGTTTTCTGTCCTGCTGCTGAAAATGTTGGCTGAGTGCTGTGTGTTATTCCCAGTTGGCAGCTCAGCCCCACAGAACTGCTCACTCATTCCCCAGTAGTATGGGGGAGAGATTCAGAAGGGTAAAAGTGTGAAAACTCATGGGTTGAGACAAGGGCAATTTAATAGGTAAAGCAAAAGCTGCGTGTGCAAGCAAATCAAAATGAGGAATTCATTCACTACTTCCCATCAGCAGGCAGGTGTTTAGCGATTTCCAGGAAAGCAGGGGTCCATCATGCATAACATATCATGCTCCAGCATGACCTCATGCACAGCCACTGATGCTTCAAGGTGTACCTGCTGCAGCATGGACTTATCCACAGCCACTGATGCTTTGAGGTGTACCTTCTCCAGCATGGACTTATCCTTGGGCCACAGTCCCTTCAGAGGTATACCTGCTGTGGCACAGACATAACCATGGCCACAGACACTTCGAGATGTACCTGCTCTGGTGTGGGCTTATCCATGGCCACAGGCGCTCTGGGGTGTCCTGCTCCCGCATGGACTCATCCACAGGTCACTGTCCCTTTGACTCAAGGTCACACTGGGGTTCCAGCATGTCCAGTATAGCAACACAGAAGCAGCAGCAATGCCCTGGCCACCTGCCAGCCCAGGTGCATGGCCATTGCTGTTATCAAGGTGTTCCCAGGCACAGCACAGTCAGATGACAAACAGTACAGCAGTAAAGCAAGCAGGGAAAGCAAAAAGCAGCCATTAATGAGCACTAGACTCTAATACGCAGTAAGGCAAGCAAGCCCCATGCCAAGCACAGGAGCCTGCCAATTCATAGCTAAACAGCAAAAACAGGTATAAATTCGATCTAGCACATTCCAATCAAACCTGTCGTTATCTCAAACTCTTTGAGCCCTATGTTGGGCGCCAAAAAGGACAGTTGTGGTTTAACCCCAGCAAGCAACTAAGCACCACACAGCCACTCTCTCACTGCCCCCCCGTAGGATGGGGGAGAGAATTGGAAGAGTAAAAGTAAGAAAACTTGTGGGTTGAGATAAAGACAGTTTAATAGGTAAAGCAAAAGCCATGTGCACAAGCAAAGCAAACCAAGGAGTTCATTCACTGCTTCCTATTGGCAGGCAGGTGTTCAGCCATCTCCAGGAAAGCAGGGCTCCATCACGCGTAATGGTTACTTGGGAAGACAAGCGCCATAACTGCAAACGTCCCCCTTCTTCTTTCCCCAGCTTTTATTGCTGAGCACAACTTCATATGGTCTGGGGTATCCCTTTGGCCAGTTGAGGACAGCTGTCCCAGCTATGTCCTCTCCCAGCTTCTTGTGCACCCTCAGCCTGCTCACCAGCAGGGCAGCATGAGAAACAGAGAAGGTCTTGATGCTGTGTAAGGACTGTTCAGCAACAGCTAAAACATGGATGTGTTATCAATACTTTTTTGGTCACAAATCCAAAATATAACACCATATGAGATACTATGAAGAAAATTAACTCTATCCCAGCCAAAACCAGCACACTCCCTTAAGATTTGCATACCTGTCTTCAGGGGAGACCCCTGTGAAAATACCAGTTCATTGTATAGAGACTTATCCTTCAAAGTCAGTGAATGCGAGATCTGTGCCTGCGTTGTAAGTTGACCCTTTGTGCTTCAACCTCTTCATGACGAGCTTCCTTGCAGACATGTTGTTTCCATGAGATATTCAAATATGTTACTTTACACCCTGTGTGAATACCCTGTGTTCAAAGCCAGCCACTAAGATGTGAGGTGACGACTCATCAGCAGTCTTGGAATATTTCTGCTTTTCCCACAGATATTCTGTTCCAGCATACCTAGAAAGGAGAAGCATTTCCCTGTTTGTCCTTTGGATCACATCTTGAATTTTGTGAATGTAGACACATACAAGGACTTTATAACAGGTTAATAAATAGCTCACAAACATTCTAATGCATAGCTAATCAATGGCCATAAAGGTTGAGGACGTTAAAGGAAAGCTATAACCTACTATATTGCCTACTGCAGTGCTTGCAGTTGCCTCCAAGACATTCAGAAAATGTTCATAGTAGCTATTCAGCATTGATTTATGTTTTATAAACTGTCCTCAACACAAAAGATAAAGGGGTTGAATTAATAATGTTTAAGTGTGCCTTTATTTAATAATAGGAAATCTGCTGGCAATTAATTCTTAGTCATTGGTAAACACACAGCAAATAATCAAACAGTCAATAGCTGTCAGATTTTCACAGAACAATCACACTGTCTGCTGCCTGTGGTTTATAAGAAATCTTGTAAATAACCTAACTTTCCAAGTTTCTGTGTGGAATAATCCCTCATTTTAAAAAAGGCACACATAACAGTATGGCATCTCAGACTTCTTCAGCCTTTTGGACTGAATAAAAATAATGAGTAAGACATAATCCAGACCATACCCTGTTATTGACCCGTCTGTTTTCTAATGCACAAAGGTTAAGTCTCTTTTCATGCCATAGACCAATATTCCTTCAATGTTTACGTAAAACCTATTGTCCAAGGCAACTACTGTTCACAGATCCAAGGTGTTTTCACAGTTTCAGAAGTAAACAGACACTGCTGGCAGATATGCTAGAAGTAGGATTTATTTCATGTTCTTACAATTAGCCATACAAACAACATCAAAGAATTATTCCCAGCTGGATTATTATCACTGCTGCTATTATTACTGTTGTTGATGACGATGCAGAGAAAGAATCAAAATGTGGATAGTAAGTAGCCTGTGTAGGTACAATACTTAAAAACTTTGAGTGATTTAATCATCTCATTTACACTTGCAGATATCCAACACATGACACCCAATTAAATAGATAATGACTGCATCTAATAAACTTTGTAAAGCCATTGCGCTTGTTTACTGCAGTTGTCTTGGAAGCAAATGCAATTTGCCATCTCTGTTTCATAGGCCAAATTTTCAGGCCAATGCATAACAGAATTTCAGTTGTATGCATCTGAACTTACACAGTGTTGTACCAGTCATCATTTTTTTCAGGTGGCAGAAGTGCCTTTGTTTTGGTACAAATAACCATACATATTGCATACTAGTTCAGAAGATAGAGAAGTAATTATTTGGTTAGCTAGTTTTTGACTGAATGAAAGGCTAACAGAAAAGGTATAGATAGGCATGGCCCCAAATCCAGCTCTGTAGGATTTTTTGATAGAAAAGGTACAACCCACTGTTGTTCAAGCTTCATGATCCAAAACAATAGTCAATATTTCCTGATATTCTTTTTATATACAAGAAGAGAGGAGCAAGTGCTCAGGCTGCAAAGCTTTGCATGCAGAAATTGCAGTGGAACCAATGGCAGTTAATTAGGACCAAGAGTCCTAATATATTGTCATCTTCTGTGTGCAAATAGCCTTAAATAGTGCAATGACCCTAAGTGATTATGGAAGAGAAGGGCTAATAAATTAGTGTAGGTTTACAGACAAGGCAACAAAAAACATATAACTAAAGCAAACTTCATTAAGAAAGGTAAATAAGAAAAGAGATTTGACTTTGAAAATACTTGTGAATGAGGACTTCTTTTCCTTCCTGGTCAATGCTTTGCCTTTTTCTCTTCTATAGAAGGATAATTCATTTTCAGTGCAGAAACACTGTCTTAGACAATCAAGAATTCTACCTCAGAGTACCTGCTGCTTAAGTTAGTTAGATCTGAATGGATGGTCAAGCATCTGCTGCACACTGATTTAAATAACTTGAACAGACTAGAGTAAAAATAATCAGGCAGTGCATCTTTACTATGTCCCATACGAGGTTAAAGCATGGTGGGTAATATTCTGGGTATGTCTGCATTGCACGGGGTAATGCGATGCTATTGCTCTAACTCTGCAACTGGAGACAGCATAGCGACTTGTGGAATCCTGCGTTTAGCCTTCCAAGAAGTTTGCTAACTGGTTCAAATGGTACTCTGCACTGATTACATTGCTTCCAGACTACTCTTCCACATACAGTGCTCATGAAAAACTATAATGTGAAGTGTTCACATCACCAAAGAGGCTAACCTTAAGGTCCGTCAGTCTCACGAGGTTAAATTCAACATACAACAGTTACATGTGGCAATCTTATCTTGTCAGTCTTTCAACAAGATAAATATCTTTCATCCCTAATTTTTCCTCATTTGATCTGCTTTGTTCTAAATGCTGGGGATTCAAAAAGGTCATAAAGTATCAGCTGCTTGCTGACCTACAGCCTCATTTTTGGTTTTGGGGTTTTTTTTCACAGTGACATTTCCAGGCTCCTTCTGTGTTCCCTCATAGCCAGTTGTTCACATGATGTTCTGAATGAAATATTTAGGCAAGTAATAAAATGGTTTCCACAGAGAAGCATCCAATATTTAGTAGCAGATAGCTGAGCTGCAAGAGAGCATTTAGATCACAAGTTAATCCTAATGATGTGGTTGCAAAGCTTCACAGCTGGAACAATTTTTTAAAAAATAGTCACCTGCTAGTTTAACTGGTATTTAGATTACATCAATATGTACAGCAAAATATATATATAAAGGAAAGGTCAAAATTATCTCTTCCTCTGGGATTTTAGCATTCTATTTCTCTACTCAAATTATGAATCCCACTACACGTGTAATAATGTCAATAACAGCTTGGAAAATTTGTAATCATCTGTCTGATTCCTGTTGACTAGATAATATTTCATTCTTTAAAAGATGAGGTTGGTTTATCCACGTGAGGGTCAGTTATGAAGGATTTATCATCACATTTAGTTCATTGATTAAGATGTTGACTGATGTTATTATGTTCAGTTTTTTACAGGATACAAAGTACAAAAAGTCCTAGCTTCAAAGAACATACATCTGTAGAAAAAAACACAGAAAGAGTAGAAGACTTCAGAAAATTCTAAGGATCATTTGGTTATTTTAAATAACTTTGAAAGTTTGGGTTGGTTGGTTTGTTTGTTTGTTTGTTTGTTTTCAAAAAAAGAATTTAAAAGATTGTAGTGGTTATAGGGAATCATAGGAGTGTATTTTCCAGTGTATGGGGAAGTGAGGGGAAGACACATGAGTAAGACAGGCAAATGGGACTTTTTTCTGCAACATAGGCAATTTTCCCCATTCATTTTCTCTGGAGATTGATCAACATGCAAATATCTATTAAACAAAAATATACCCACTGTATTTTCTTTTCAAGGGGGGCATTCTGGTTTATTACTCTACTCTAGATCTTCCTTCCTGGTCTTGCATCTTCCCCTGCAGTCTGTCTTTGGATGTTCGCAAAACTTTGAATACATCCTCAAGGCAGAATAAATGAAAGTCTGAAGTGGGAAGCTTAAGAAGGCATCAGGCCCCTCTCTCTCCAGGCATAAACTATATTCTCTACTGTCACTGTTTCTCCTTCATTTCTTGGTCCCATAAACCAGCTATGGGCAGCCAGAAGGAAACTGTGACTGTTTGCTGTTCACCCTGTCCAACATTTCAAGGTTTTCTTGGGATAGCTCCTCAGATAACCACACCAACCACTTTAGTTTCCTTTATCATTATTCATCATTATATCATACTGCCTATATTGGGAGTTTCCTTAACCTTGATTCTGTCTGCATTACAAGCTGAAATATTGTTGACTCTTGATGAAGTTGAAATCCTCTTAATTTCAAATATATCTTTCCCTCTTCGGACTGTAACAATGAGTCTCACTGTCTTCTGCTTTTATTGCAATATCCATCTTTACATCCACTCACAAGCCCATCTCAGTTGTCTAGTTGTTGGAAAATGTAGTTAGAAAATTAAGTTTTTGTATATGTATAACTGTGTTCTTTCTATTCCCTATTCATTGGATATCTTCCTCTCCAGTACAAAAGTTAATGAGGAATTAATTAGATATATTGGCTTGGGGATGTCTGCAAACTGAAAAGCCAGGATGCCTGTTTTAGATTGTCTTTAAGAATGTATGAAAAGATATGATGTTCCTGAAGGAAGTCCTGTACGCTGAAGAAAAGCCCAATCTGTTTCCATTCTGTATCCCCAGAAATACTAACAGACACAAAGAATGGCTTTTTATAAGGATATTATAAGCCTGCTCTGAAACAGAATGCTATTTTGATAATTGTGTGGTGCTGGAAACCTCAAAATTAATTGAAGACTAAAAGAACAAAAAAAGCAGAACAAAGGAGACAAAAATCAGTGTAATCACTGCAGTTTACTCAATAGAGCAATCTAGCTCTATTGAGAGGAAAGAGAAGATATTATTTTTATATAAATGTCCACACTTTCTCATTAAACACTTGTATCATGCATCACAGTAAGGACCATATGGGATTATGAATTCCATAAATATTTAAAACATGTAAACTTGATAATCCATGAATAAAATATGTTATCTAAGAGGTTGGGTTCCACTGCAAAGTGTTATTAAAACAGATGCCTGAAGGGTGTTTGCTAACCTTTCAGTGGAACAGCTTGTAGTATATGACTACTTAAGCTATCGTGTATTTCTCAGAAACTACTCTGATGACTCCTTTTAATGAAGTAGCCATTATGCAATGTGAAACACTCTAGGTAGCCTGTAAAAGGTACTAAAATGCAAGCAGTGCCCTCCACAGAGTGGAGTTTAGGTCTGAATTACAGCAGGAGTAATGCAGTGCCTGACAGAACAAGTCCAGTGATTAGCTCTTTCCTTTCTGTTGTCTTAATATTGCTATTGTACTCAAGAGAAAAATTAAAATTTTAAATTAGTCTTCACTGGCACCTCTCAAAATGTCTCCTCTACCCTGAATTCCCGTCAATTTTAAACCACTCTTGGGATGACTCTTTACAATAGGATTATATTTAAATTCATCTCAGCCCTCTTACATCAGTACTATCAACATCGCTAAGTCCTTTTAGCAAGCATAACATGGAAGAATACAATCACTGCAATCAAAAGTTCAATACTTTCCAATAGTTTATCACACTGTTATAGCAATTAAATNCTTTGAAAAATCAAAGTTTAAGTGTGTTTAAAAGTATTTAAAGTCTAGTGAAAGTGTACACGATGAGAGCCTGAATAACACCATGTCTTTTAATACATGGTTTCTCATCTTCNGAGTGTTAGATGTAAAGGAAAGATAATGTAGCATTTTTTAATATATGTGGTCATGTGTGGCATGTCCATAAAATATTGTCACACAGAGGAAGTAACGTAGAAGGCACAAAAGCATAGAGTAAGTGCAAAAGTACCCAATACCAAAAAGATGAAAATAAACTGAGACTTGAAGAGTGCAGAGTGCCTTTGAAAAATCAAAGTTTAAGTGTGTTTAAAAGTATTTAAAGTCTAGTGAAAGTGTACACGATGAGAGCCTGAATAACACCATGTCTTTTAATACATGGTTTCTCATCTTCAGCATGACAGTTCCCTTTTCTATAATTCAGTGC
>VYZW01030921.1:0-10360 GCA_013401315.1 Balaeniceps rex | reverse complement strand
AGTTATTTTGATGACTTAAACATTGGGACATGAAAACAGTGTTATAGCTTCTTGCTCTGGGATATATGATAGTCAGTCTTCTGCGATAAGCTGCAGTTTTTAGCTAGAAGTCCCTGTGTCTAATGCCATACAGTTTCATTTGACGTGAGCAGTATTCACCATAGCTCTAAGCTAGCATGACCAGNTTGCCTAGGTGTAGTTGTTGAGATACTGGTATGAAGCCCTTTCTTCAGGGTAAAAATGACCAAAAAGCAAAACCAAGATACTAGGCTAAACTATGACACAGAATATTTTTACATAACTTCTTCATTTAATGTGGCCTCTTGGATTCACAGTCCTGGATGGGATCTTGGGAGCTCATTCAGTCCTTCTGCTTTAAGTAAGGTATTTTTATATACCCATACCAGTCCAAATGAATGCTTGGCATTAATCGATGCTTTAAGACCTGAGTGATGAAGTGTCCGCAGCCTTTCGTAGCAGCCTTTTTCTTCTCTGAAGACTGTGATATGTCATGTGTCCTCTCTTCTAGCTCTTTGTGCTCTGCAGCCCCACAGCATTTTGCCTTACAATGTGTTTTTTCTGTTCTCTGGGTTCTGTCTTAATTCATATCTTAGAATTGAGTCCCTAAAACTGGATCTCGTACTCTAATTGTGGCTTTACCAGTTCTGAATACAGTAGAAAGATGACTTTTCTCTAAACCTTCTAATACAGTAACTCCTAAGCAACATCTCAACATTGTGATCGGTGGTAGCCTCCAGATTTTCTTCCCACTGAACTGCTGCCTCGACATGATACAATATCCCCCATATTCTAGTTATCGCATCTGAAAAATGTCGTAATACTAATGACCAATGATATAGCATCCTCTGGAAAGAGACTTCTTTCTTTGAATGTTTAAAAGTTAAAACCTTTTAATGAATGTATACTTCATATGTCACAGCATAAAATAGCTACTCCAGATAAAAGCTACTGTTGACAAGAAAGGAAAAACTGCAAGGCAAAAACCAAATCTCTTTAATGTTCAATTGTGGATTCTTCATTCAAAGCGTCTAATAATAGCTTTAGTCAGAAATAGAGGATATCAACTGACACGGGAGTTATTAGTTTTTTAATGGAAAATGAGATGGATAATTTTTCCAAGCGAACTGCAGTGTAAGAAAGTGAACAGTAGACTGTAGTGAGAGATNTTCCAACTCTGGATCTTTTCTCAGTGTTTAACATACTTTAAACAAGATATTGCTATTCAGCTTGAGCTCAGTGATAAAGGCCCAGTGCTGTGATTTATGTTCTCAGATTTCCTCAAAGTCGTTGGCTGTTGCCTATAAATGATGTAATAGGTTAGCATACATGGGTCTGTTGGAAAATCAGGTACTGTGAGTGATGAGCGTTATCATCAGCCTGCCTGCATACGAGAAAATCTTTGTATGTGAGCTATTTGAAAATCATCTTACATGCATGACTTTATAAACTCTGTATATCTACTACTGTTGTAAGAGAGACTGAAAGCATATGGTTAAAAAAATTGATAAAGACATTAGTGTACAGGATTTGAAAACAGTGGAAATGTCATTTTCATAGAATGTTTAAATGAGTAAATAACCTAAAATTTGTTTACATGTTTCATAGCTTGTAAACTATCTGATTTTTCAAGCATGCTTGAATAGAGACAGATGTTAATTAGTTGGTTTTGCTTCATAATAATAATAATAATTATAACCTAACTTAATATTTGTGTAGGGAGGAGTATGAAGGATAAATATTTATATGTTATATTCACTGATCTTTTTTCAGATTTTGCAGCTGACTGCATGCTGAAGTTTGAAAAGTTTTGTCTTTACATCATGAGTAAAACGGCCAATTATATGTTTTTATGTATTATTATTTTCATCAGATGCCATTAAAAAAAAATCCTCTATGTACATAAATTAAAGCCGTTTAGGCCCTTTGAATATGGCTGGTTGCATTTTAGGAATGTGGTTGCATTTTCAGCATTATATCCTGACTTTGGGCTTAAGTAAGTTTGCCCAATGGCCTGTAAACTTAATTGTGGACTGTAGAAAATTATTCTCTCTTGTTCTCCATTTCCTGCAACCCAAAGATTAGGGAGTTCAATCTGATAATAAGATAAATTGTGGACTGAAAGGAGCATCTACATCCATCTCCGGTCTTTGACGGTGGCCAATAGTAGATGCTTAGAGGAGAGGAAAAGAACAGGGCAAGCACTCGGTGATACTTTCCTGTTGCGCTCCCCGAGCCTCCAGCAGTCTCTGCTCAGGAAAATTGTACTCAGAGGTGGTACTTTCGAGCTTTTTGGCCTTCTCTTGCATGAATTAGGTAACTTCTCAACACATGTAAGCCTTTTCGTCTACACAGTCATGTACCAATAATCTCCACAATCCAATTACATGGTGTGTGAAGTACTTCTTTTTGTTTGTTTTGAGCCCGACACCTGTAATTTTTATTTGATGTCAGCCTTTTGCTTAGCTGTAGCCCATGTATGTGCGAGACATCTTCCCAGATCACATCTCAAATCAGAGAGATATTTATGGTTTGATTTTAATTATGAACACATTATTTATTCTTAATGGTTTAGGGACTATTTAATTTGTCTTAAGTTATGTAAAATTTTCTTTGCATAAAAATTTCATGAGTTACAGTTATGTGAAATTGCTTTAAATCTGTTTTTTTAAAAAACATCTGTTACAGCTTCCAAATTAATGTTTTTGTATTAGAGCAACGTTTCTAAAACTAGTTATGATGTGTATCAGAGTTTGTATGAATAAGGAAATACTTTTGTTGAGGGTTTTTTGTTGCTTAATTCTTGCAGGAATTAAAGGAAGACAATCAAGTGTTGCTAGAAACAAAGACAATGTTGGAAGATCAATTAGAGGGGACCCGAGCCCGTTCTGATAAATTACATGAGTTAGAAAAAGAGAATCTACAATTAAAAGCTAAATTACATGATATGGAGATGGTAAGTGTAAATGGAGGATGACAAAGACAACTGATGTGTATTGAATTTCATTTCCATTTTTAATAAAAGGACTTCCAGTCAAAATAGTGGGGGAGAGGAGGAAGGTATGTCTTGATTTACTAATACTTTTCAGATACGGTTTCCTACAGTACCTTTGGTTCTGCCTAGGGAAGGAAAAGTTGCAAAGGCAGTACTCTTCCTAAAGGCGGTACAGTGTTTAATTGGATAGCTAAAATACGATGGTAAGCAATACAGAGACTCATTAGTAAGAACGATAGGATCAGGTTTTTTTAACGTGAAGATAGTCTTTTGTCACTTAGATAAAAGAGGTTATTCGTATTTCAAATTCTGGCAATATAGTGACATATTTATCAGAAGGTTATTCCCAAAATAGTTTCTGTTCTTAACCAGTTCTTCTCCAAAAAGTAAATATTCTAAAATATAAAGTTGTAATTTGCCTGGGTGGTTTTTTTGTTTGTTTGTTTTCCGTAAGGGGTGACAGATGGTTACCTTCTGTTTACTTTCATTTTCTGCAAAATGTTGAGAGTCGCAGCTGCAACCTGTTCCTGTTAAAGTAGCATGTGTGTGGGGAAGGGTTTATAAAGAGCCAGGTGAGACACTCTCGTCATGGACCCAGTCCTGTTATAGCTTTTTGCATCAGAGGAGTCTTACGATAGTTTAGAGAAGGTAAAATTTTGCTTCTCTGTCTTGTCTTTTGTGTGTGCTACCAAGCTGAGCTTATTATATATACTTTCTTTCCTGATATTTGGAGAGAAGTGAACTTCAAAAAAGAGTAAGTAGTCGTCACCATAGGTTATGATGAGAAGAGGTTCTTCTCTGCTGTTTTACTTTACTGGTTGTTACACTTCTCAGTTCTTCACACTTTTGTCTGTTCCTCCCTGTCTCACTGTGTATTAGCAAATCAGAAAATGCACTTTGCATTTCTCTGTGGCATACTAGATACTAAAATATTTTGTGCATATTGAGACTTTTTTTTTAACATTACATGTGAAATAATTTTTTAAGGAGCGTGATATGGACAGAAAGAAGATTGAGGAACTCATGGAGGAAAATATGACTCTAGAAATGGCACAGAAACAAAGTATGGATGAATCGTTGCATCTTGGCTGGGAGCTTGAACAGATAAATAGGACTACTGAACTTTCTGAAGGTAAGCATAGTAATACTTGCAAACTGATAAAACAGAAAAATTGAAAGCTCAGAGGCTGGACAGCATTAGGAAATTACAGGTCCTTATTTCTGAACTACAGAGTTTTTTGTCCTCTGGAGAGAGGTGACAGTTTGGGGGTTATTTTTTGTTGGTTTGGGGAGGGTTTGTTTGTTGGTTTTGCATTTTGGTTTTGTTTTTGGTTTTGTTTTGGGTTTTTTTTTACTTATTCCCATGTATCCTTGGAGATACAGCCTACATGAGAAGTCTGTTGTTGTGATTCTTGTTCAGTTAAACAGAGGTATAAAACCCATAAATACTTGGAGTTACATTGTGTTGCCATTCAAACTTCTGTACTCTCTAGCATAGATCATGAGTCTTCTTGCTTTACTGTTCTCAAAGTTAAGAAGGATTTGTTAAGGCTTCTCAGAGTAATTGTTTGCAGAGATAGCTGTGGCAAAAATTTTGATTCTTCCAATATAGCATGCTTGATCATACACTGGATCCCATACAAAGGATTTGTGGAAATTTAGAGAGATATCCTCAGTTGCAGGAAACAAATCTCTGCTGTGATTAGGAACTGTAGGATGAGTAGAACATTTCCTTTTATGCATCTGTGGTGTTATCTGTTGGGTAAGGAGGATGGGTCATTAATCCTAACTAGCTCTGTTCACCAAGAAGGCATTGGAGGGCTGTCAAAGGCTTCTAAATCCCCTAAGTCTAAAAATGCANTGTGTTTTTCTCTTACAGTGCCACAGAAATCACTTGGTCATGAAGTAAATGAACTGACATCAAGCAGATTACTGAAGCTGGAAATGGAAAACCAAAGCTTGCTGAAGACAGTGGAAGAACTACAAAGTGCAGTGGGTTCTGTAGAAGGCAGTAGTTCAAGGATTCTGAAAATGGAAAAAGAAAACCAAAGACTTAGCAAAAAGGTAGTCATCAGTGTATGTTTGAATTGTGTATGAGTTGCCTAATGTTGCTTACCGTTTTCTTTCTAAAGGGTAATTTTATGAATTGCTGTTATTTTGGGTAAAGTACTACTAGGGTCTAAATGGTGTTAATGGTGTTTGTAAGTTTATGGTAAAAAAAGAAAACTACCTCAGAGAGGTTTTTCTCTCTTTTAGTTACGCTTTTTTATTGATGTAAGAATGTGACTTTTTTCTTCAGAGAGGTCTTATACCAGTGAGGGGAAAAAATATTAACATGGGGAACATAATGAGTAATGAAAGTGTTCTATGATACTTGAGAACGTCATTTTAATTTTTGCAGTTATTAAGCAGGGGAAAGTTTGTGTACATAGGTGAAGACTGACTGATAAGTGTAAGCAGAAAACTTGGTCATGTATCCTCATTCATAACTGAGAAGGAGAGAAGATGGGCCAAGGAATTGATGAGCAAGTGAATGAGAAGAGTTTGTCAGATTTATCTGTGCTGATCTACGATATTTTCCTCTCCAAATTATGTATATCAAATAGAGTAATTTAGTCAGTGATATTTATAGAGAAGAAAAATTGAAAAAAAGGGGACTAATTACAGTGGAGTGAAATGTCTAAAGTTTCTGAAATAGCTTTTACTGCAGCAGATATTTCAGATGTTAGGCTATTCTTAGAGAAGAGTGGGTAAGAATAATTAAAAAAAATTGAAAGAAATTCCTACTGTATTCCATACTTCCATGCTTTTTCTGATTTCTTAACAATATGGTATTTTTTGCAGCAGCCTGTGTGCTGCTTCGAGTTTCTGTACAGTACCAGAAAGACAGCTAGGAGGGTACAAAAGAAAGGAATAGGTATACGAAGTAAGCAATAGTAGGTCCTTGTGGTTGTCTGATACTGTTCTTACCACTTTGGGTGTCTGGCAACATGTCCTTTTTCTCACTTCCCCCTAAAAACAACATTCCAAACAGTGATCACGTCAGCAAAAAGCGTGAAGTTGAGCAAAATGTCTGTTATGAATCCTGTATACATAATCTACTTCTATCTGGACACGGTTTCTCTTCAAACCAACCGCTAATGTAGTGTCTTGCAAATACGAGAGACAGTGACCACAGGAGCTCCCCTCCCAGTGCCCAGTTGGCAGTTGGGCAGGCACTGGTTAAATCTGGTTCCCAGAGGGAGGCTGGCTGCACCCCTGCTGGGGTGATTGAGCCCGTTACTTCTCCTTTGCAAAAACCAATGGAAGTGCCAATATCCCTGTAAAACATGCATTGGTCTGCTAAGCAAGGGACCCGGAAAATCTGAATTTGAGGGGAAGAGGGAGAGGGAAGCAAAAGACTGGTCAAACATTAGTATTCTCATCCTAAGAGAAAGATTTAATTCAAGTACTGACCTAATTAATGCCATGCTTTTTGCATATTTCCAATCAACAAATTGGTTCATGGAGGAACAAACTCCATTCTACTATCTTTTTGTGATTTTATTTCTCAGTATTATTTAGCAGCAATTTAATGTATAATTCAGATAATTTGTTTCTAAAAGTATTCCCTCCTGCCTGGGGTCCAAGTTATGTCTGGACTCATCTAGGATTGGGAATGTGGACAGTAGAGTTGACATAGAATATAAACCTTCCAGCAGATGACTGTTTAAAAATACAATGTGTATGATGCTTCTAAGTAACTAATTATAGCTTAGATGTGACAGAAAAATCACAGCTGGTTGTTTTCACCCATAAATAGTTTTGCTGTCTGGTGACATTAAGAGAGTTGGAGCCATTTGAGAAAACAAACCTGTGTGCTTAATTCCCAAGGAATCGTCATAAGTATCTCTTGAACTAGTTAAGTAAGATCAAGCAACATTTGACCCTTGTAAGCTAAAAGGGACTTGGAGGAGCAGTATAAATCTCACTAAAATGGAATTTTACAAGAAAAAAAGATGCTTGGGAAAACATCCAGAGCCTAATAAAATCTGACCAATTTTTTTATGCAAAAGTACTTTATGGATATAATCTTCTGAGCCAGGGAGAAAATTCTGGCAGAAGTAAATTTATTCCTAGAAGAGATGAATTGTTTCAGATAAAGAGTAGAATATTCCATTTTATTCTTTCCTTTAACCTCCTTTATTAATTTCTATAAGAGTACCTTCAACGCAGCTAAGAGTAATACTATTGTCATTTTTAAGTACATTTTTTCAAAATTTGGGTTTTTTCCCCTAGCTTGAAGAGCTAGAGAATGAAATGAGCCAAGAGAAACAAAGTCTTCAGAACAGTCAAAATTTGAGTAAAGATTTGATGAAAGAAAAAGCACAGCTTGAAAAGACACTTGAAACACTTCGAGAAAACTCAGAGCGACAAGTGAGTAGCAGAATCAAAAGTCTTAATGCTGCGTTGTACTGTACTGTTCTCTTTTTGTACTTTTTTACAGGCATAAAGGGATTGTAAATGTAGCAGATTTGCCAAAAGGACAGACGTATTTGCTGCAAAATAGCTTGTCTAAGACCTGCAGCCAGCAAGAGGCATGACTCATTTTTAGCTGAGGCCTTACTGTTAGTTTTAGAACTTTTCAGTGTTTTGTAATGCTTCTGTGGCTTTCATGGGCTGTGCATTTGCTATAGTTGCTTAGAGGGTGTAGCTCAGCCAAAATAGAAAATTGGGAACTTTGGAGGTAAGCCAGCCACCTCTCAATGGAGGAAAACAGGTTCCAGACAGCTGGTTAGTGTTTGAAGTAATGTCGGAGTCTTAATGAGAATTACAGCAGCCTGTCCCTCAAAGGAGCCTGACAGAGACCAGTGTAGCAGAGCTGCTCTGCTGCTGACTCTGTTCCTCCTGTGTTGCTCACAGTCTTGTTTATCTGGCGTAGGAACCATCATATCCAGCTTCATAACATTCCCCCATACTAGAATGTTTTCTAGCTGTGACTTGTAGGTGGATAGCAGAATTTTTTTTTGGTTGCCGGAAGCTGGCATCTGGGTCTTTGTAGAAGATTTGAGCTGTATTTGATGTATCTGTATCTAATGGGTGCTGACACCTTCTAAAGATCTTTGCAGAGCGATTCAGAGGACCTGTGGAAGACAGCCACTAGGAAATGAGTTATGAAAACTTCTGGAAATTCCATATTTAGTAATCAAGTCCTTCAGAATTAGAACTGTAGTTGTCTTTTATAAATTCCACTGATACTTCTTGATGAGATTGACATCTTTTAGTTTCATTTCAAAGTACAGTATTTTGGAATACAGAACATTGTATTTCAAAAATCCTGAAGATTTTTAAAGGTCCAATTTAATCAGTAAATGAAATTCCAGACTTATAAAAGAAAGGGGCGGGGGGAAGCTTGGCACTGAAGCTTTACTTTCATTTAAAGAGAACAGTGGGGATAATTTTAAAGAAAATACACCAGCTTGTCTTGTTTAGAGGTGTTCATTGTTACAATAATTGATTTATATATTGTATTAAAAGTGTACTCTAGGGAAAAAAAGGACTAAAACTTTCTGGAATAAGTCATAAGTCCCAATTCAACCATCAGGGATACATATATTTTTAAACATGTTGGAGTAGGACTGACATTTCAGTGGGACTATTTCTGCTTAAAAATAATACATTTAGGAGTTGTGATGAGTTAGCAGCATCTTTCATGTCTTTTTACAAATCCTGTGCTGAAACTTATTGGACTCGACTATACAAGGTGCATTTGATTTAATCAAAAATTATGGAGGCATTGATCATGATTTTTTGTTAAGTTTGGATTATAGAAGCCGAATTCATGGAAAGTAATTATGCATGTTCAGTAACAAACCAGGTTATGTAAAGAAGTGTTACAAAGTTGTGTTTTTAGACACCTGTTAATTAGTTTCTCATTAATCATTTCAGAACAGTTTGTCATTCCTGGGAATGGAGCCGTAGATCCTGTAATTAATAGTTACATTCAGAGTTAAACATGAAAGAGCAGTCTATAATTTTCTTAGTCTGTTTTTCATTGCAACTAGTACTTTTGCTTTTCTTCAAAACAGTTTATTGTTTAAACATCCTTTATGCTATGTTATTAGTGTATTCTTAAATATTGATCTAAACAGTTTTCTGGATTTTGCTGTCTGTTACAATACCCAAATAATTGAAAAAGTCCAGAAATGCTAAAAATGAAGATGTAAATGCTGCCTTTATTCTTGAAGTAGATCTGGGAATACATTACCTAAGAAAATAATTCAGTTCTAATATGATCTACTTTCTCTGGAATCTGTTTTGGAACAGCATGTCCAAGGGTTCTTTTTAACTCAAAAATTAATGTAACTTTGATGTGTTTCTTCCCAAAATGTTATTGACTGTGATCAGGATGCCCTCATATCCCGCAGATCACCTCTATTTTTTCCAAGTGAAATAAAGACACTTTTGCAGCTCCCACACCTCTCTCCGTCTCAAGTCTGGTTTAGAACTTGACTGCAGTTTTGTTCTTTGTGGACACACATCTCTGGAAATCACAGAGTTTGAGAAAAATAATCTAAATCTGGGTAAACACAAATGAAAATTAAATGAAGCTAAGAAATAGATACAGCTTTGTTTTGGTTTGTGCTTCATTAGTTTTATTTTTCTGTTATCTGCTAATATCCAAGGGGGAGATACTTGAAGATTCACTTTGACTTATTTTGTTGTCAAACTTCCGCCTGTGTACATACACAATGTTTGTAATGCTGCAAATAAATACCAGTAGAGTAAGAGAAATTTTTTAAAACTTAAAAGGGAACTATGATGTAATCTTACTATCTTAGTAGCTTTCAGTTTATATATGGAAGTAATTACTTGTTGGCATGTTGCTCACCAGAGTTTACAATTTTTCCCCCCAAATTAGATTAAGCTATTAGAACAAGAAAATGAACACTTGAATCAAACCGTAGCTTCTCTGAGACAACGCTCACAAATCAGTGCTGAAGCGAGAATGAAAGAAATTGAAAAAGAAAATAAAATCCTTCATGAGTCTATTAAAGAGACCAGCAGTAAGTTAAATAAGATTGAATTTGAAAAAAAGCAAGTCAGGAAAGAACTGGAACACTATAAAGAGAAAGGGGAGAGAGCAGAAGAACTCGAGAATGAGCTGCATCGTCTGGAGAAGGAAAACGAATTGTTACAGAAAAAAATTACTAACTTAAAAATTACTTGTGAGAAGATTGAGTCCTTAGAACAAGAAAACTCAGACCTGGAAATGGAAAACAGAAAACTCAAAAAAACTTTGGATAGCCTAAAAAATCTCACTTTTCAATTAGAATCCTTAGAAAAGGAGAATTCACAACTCGATGA
>VYZW01030912.1:5404-26061 GCA_013401315.1 Balaeniceps rex | reverse complement strand
AAAGGAGTTGGTTTCCACTGAAAGATTTATGGTATTTGTTGTACCTGTCAAGGGCCATCAGGCTATTGACCTCAAGCTTCTTTATTTTCTAAAACAGAAGAGACATCTAAAGCTGGATTCTTAGGGTCAAAGTAGTCTAACTGTTCAGCCCATCAGTCTTTTGTCCTAAACTGATGTGCAGTTTCTGAAAACACTATTATCAAGCACTCTAAAAAATCATAATGCTCATTTATATGGCAAATCTACTGACACTTCTGCTCAACATTGCTGTTCCATAGCCCCATTAGTTGCTGTTTTTCAGTATTAGTGTTCTCTCACCAGTAACCATTTTGCTGTCATTTTGTATTTGCAGTTCACTAGCGATTAACACTCCCTGCCAGAACTCAGTTGAGTCATTCGGTAGAAGAGCCATGTCAGAGCTTCAGGGAAAAAACAATGTTCTATGAAGTTCTACATTCTCACCAGGACAAAAAATAGGGCCTCAACTCAGTTTTAAATCTTAGACTTTTAAACCAAGAAAAGCTCTAACTGTGTTATAACTAACATGAAAACAAGATCTGGCCATTCAGCTTTTCTTCTTTCCCATTGGTTTAAATAAGGACAATAAAACAAAGCTGTGGTTCTGAGCATGCCACATGAGTCAGACCTGCTTCCACGGACAGGAGGAGCAAGGGGAGAAGGGTGCTTTCTCTGGCTGGCAAGGGAATATCCGAGATGGGTGGATTGAACATCATAATATCACTGTGCCCACGCACAGCCCTGACAGCATCAGATCCACCCACTGACACTCAAACAGTATCTATCTGCCTCTGACCATAGGCAGACACCTTTGTCTGCGAAAGATGTGTAGACATTTCTTCAGATATATGATGATAATGCCTCATCCTATAGTAGAGCTACATCATTGATTGAGTCTGTACTTTTGCAGAGGCACAGAAAAAATGGAGACAAAACCAGACTACTTTAAAAGATATGACTGCTGCCAGAGAATAAGGATCCCTCTCTTAGGGAATATTTTCAAAGGGAGGTTCAGGAAAGTAAGTCTGCTTTGTCTGAGGAAAGTCAAACTGCAGGCAGTGTGGGATAGACAGGAGTATGAGCAGGTAGGGTGGCCATCCTTCCTTTAAGAGGTTGTATCCTATTTCTTTCACTGATTCTGTATCTTTCTGTTCCCTGTTTTAAGAGGCATCCATTATTTCATTCACTGCATGAGTAAGAGGAAAGCTGAAGCAATCAGTCAAACAAGTAATGTAACTGTTGATTAAATCTTGTTCTCAGTGTACATTTCAGCCAAAAGAACCCATTTTTTATTAAAAAAACCCAACAGATAGCAGTAGTTTGCATTTATACAACAGCTTTAAAACCAAAAGCTCCTAATCGTTTTACAAACTCCAGAAGACATGACTGAAACCAATAACAAAATGCAAAAAGAATCAATCCACCCTTCTCAAAGGAACTGCAACTAGGATTACTTTAATATGGTTATTATTTATATGATGATTTTCTTAATGTCTAAAGGCAATTTCATCCTTTGTATTTATCAGGAAATAAATATCAGCTATATTGGCCATAACACTAGTATCTATTGGTCTGCTGTGAGTACAGAAAAGATAGGATCATCCTGATCTAATCTTGATTCTTGACTGATGAATTCTGAATTGGTTTAGATACATCCAAGACATACATAGTGATTGGTTTTATGATAGTCCATCAAGTCAAGGCTCACTCCCCAAAAAGAAGAAAAAACTTTTCAGAGGGGTAGCTTAAAAAATGTTAATGAATTACTAAGGACAGCAATAGTTACAAAATATTTACTCTATGTGAAAGCAGTTTATCTGTTTCTAATGTTAGATTGTCAGGGATAAGAAACACATTAAATAATTCTACTGTAAACAGAGAGAACGACAGCTTTGAAACTTTCTGACTAATAAATGTGAGAATATAGATTTTTCTCTATAGGTGGTGATCACAGCAGAAACAGCAAAAATGTGACACCTTTGTCTGCAGTCATTCATATAGCTTACTTGGTTGCAACAGAAAATGTAACAGTGTTTTCTTTATTTCCCCATAACTAAAATCCTAGTAGGTAAGGTAAAAGTTTTGTGTTTTGTAATTAATATATCAGCTTCTTTTTTGAGTCAGAAAATAATTAGCAAGGAAATAAGCCTTTGCAATTATTCCTCTATCCATCTCTCTTCTATAGACCTTTGCAAGCTATTTTGCTATAACTTGCACCATGATAGGAGAGGGGTTAGTTCTGCTGCTGTAGAAAAAACTGATGCGTTTTTATAGATATATGTTCTGTCTGGGAATTTAGCTAATCAGGCACTATATGCATAGCAATATATGCCAGTCCATCAGCATAAATGCAAGTCAAAAATCAGGTTATTTTCCCTAATGCTTGTCCCTATCTATTGCTTATAGGGTATTCAGGTGATTTTGAAAGCACTGGAAAAGAAACTGAGAGTGTTATGGTGAGGGGCTGTGTAGGGACATAGAACACATCCTTCTGAATTTCAATTTCATTAATTTCACTGTTCATAGAACAATTTGTTCTCTGCAGCCACTAATACTTTAAAGCCATGCAAATATCAATATTATCTGGTTGAATTGAGCTTATTTCATCTTGATTATGTTCAAAAAAGCACTGTGAGTTTATAGGAATAAAGCATAAAAATGGTACTAGTCTCAAACAGTTTGAACTTTGGTAATCCATCATTATTGCAGCAGATATTATTAATTTTCACTTTAGAATACATACTTCTATATACAAATGAATAAAATATGACAATAAAAAGGTAAATTTCCTCACTCAAATACTGCATAATAGAGAAATATATTACATAGAAAGGTCATCATCTGATTTTGAAGGATGTGAATAAAACGTTTCCCAGAACTTTTCTTCATTTGTCAAAATAGTTTCAGAATTACAAGAATTTCATCATGTCAGCACTTAATTTATGAAAATGGTGATACATGTCCATACAGGATAATTACATGGTGAACTTGTTTCTAGACTATCTTGATATGTTCACTAGCTAACAGAAACTATTTTTACAATAATTTTTAAGTTTTTTAAGTATGAAAATGGTAGGGTAGGGATAGACTGGCATTTTTAGTGACTGACTACTAGTTATATTTCTCTCACAACACATATTTTCTTTTCCTGAAACACTGTCAGAATTACAAAATCTGATCTTGACACAGATTGCAAAAGCCTGTTAAATATTGAGTGTCTTCAGACTAAGCATGAAATTATGATTAATTCGGAGTATATAAATAAGAGTTTTGTGAACAGGTTAAAAAAAAAGATGTAGTGAAATAGAATAAAAGTGATAATAGGAGCCTTTTTAAACATTTCAGTGCAATTCATTATAGATGTCCATTTGAGAGAAACTGAAGAATACATAACAGAAAATACATGCTAAGCTGGGGATAGTGATTTTTCCCTAAAAATTCTTCAGGTAAAGTGTGGGTTTTTAATTCCATTTGAGAAAGTTTTTTACTACATGAACAGGAGAAGGGGAGTTGCAACACCTTGTGTTAATGATACGTGGTCTACTCTTCGTTTTCATTTGTGTGACTTCTCTGGGGAATTTGGCTGTTTGTGCTGAACTCCCAAGAAAAAGCACTCTGATCCAACTGCACGCTGCTGGTGGTTCCAAAATAGTAGTAGTAGTGGTGGTAGTAGTCATAGTAGCAACTTTATTAGCAGTGATAATCCGGTATTGGATAATAAGATGCTAAACAGTGCTGTTTAAAGTCATAGTAGGCAACATGTTTAATTAAACAATACAAGGTTTGTGATTCTAGACTAACCTGCTGAACCTCTATGTCATCTACTGTGTAAACTTACAAAATTTTAAAGTAAGTTTGAGATAGTCAACATTATATTTTCCCTGTATAAAGAGGAGCCATACGCTTTCAATCTAAAGTTATTTCTACTTTTGGGTTAAAAAAAAAAAAAACAAAAAACAACAATGAGCAAGGGTAAGAACTCTTGAAAAAGCTGCAGCAAATCTAAAAAAAACCCCAAAACCCAAAAAACAAAACCCCCCTAAACCTCCCACCTTTTTCTGAACTTGCAGTTTTTAGCTACTAACAACATGAACTGCCCTGGAAACACAATAGTTCTCATGAAAAGTTCAGTAAGTGTAAGAAGGAAAGCCCTACCTTTGTAAATGCAATATGAAATAGATTTCATCCAGAACACAAAGATGAGTGATCTTTTCAATACCACTACATTTCAGCTCAGGAACCTTCAGTGGATAGAAAATTCCTTCAAAAAATATGTCTGGTTTTTAGTTGCTTTGCAAATCTGCTTGAGATATTTCAACAATAAAAATACTTTGAGGAACTTTGAAACCATTTATGTTTTTAAACAAAATGCTCATATTTGGGTTTTTTTATGTTAAAAATTAAAACCAGTCTTCAAAATGTGTGCAGAATGCATTCCTAACTTTTCACCAGTAGAATTTTCTTTTAATGGTATGAAAAACTTATGGATACTTCTCTTTTTCAGAAAAAGTTGTTCTCACAGGCCTATTCCAACAAAATATTAAATCATCTATCCCTGTTCACAAATTCAGCTAAGCAGGAACTCCATGGCTCCCAGATCAGTATTCAGTCTCCCTTTAGATCATACTGTAATATGGCTTGATGGGTCATTGCAGGTCCCAGGTAAATCTCTCTCACATCTTACAGCGGCATATGGTAATTAGTTGTGCAGTGATAGGCCTGCCTCAGAAACTTTTCCAGTTTACACCCTTTGCTCCTAAAACTTAACAGAAATAATAATACTGCAAAAATCCCACTGGCACCAGGGCTTTGGGTTTGAAACTTAAGAATCTGGCTTTAACCTTTCCCATTTCAGGTACAAGCTGGATATTCAAATTTTCCTCTCAGCATGCCTTGTCCATGCACCACCACCCTGAATTTGACCTGTATTGGCTGTTCTAATCTTGAACACTCATAATGAAATTCCTTCAGAATACTTCTGTCTTAACCTGCTATGTCATTTCAATATGCCAGTCTGTACATGACAGTGATTAATGAAGAAAGACTGGAATTTGCAAGTTCATTCTTTGTGATTAGATTTTCAGCAGTTAAAGTCCAGTGTATCCTCATCTGGCCTCTGTCACCTAATGTGTCAAAAAGCCACTGAATGTATCGTATTTGCAAACTGAAAACACTACTGTGCATTAATGAACACTGAGGTCTATATATAAAGTTGTACATTTAGCATTTTTCGGGGCTTTAATGTGTGTGCTTTAATGGCACACTGGGAGCTCTGGAGGCTGCTGGCCTCCGTCTATCTCCTCCTACCACCCCAACAATGTGTCCAGTGGTACTGCATCTTAGAATGGGTTGGTGACTCATTATCTGGGCTATTCAGACCATAGCAATTTGACTAAGACTGCCAGAGGAAGCTCAGTTATGAACACCAAGAACATCATGTTTCCTCTACCAGAGGTGTACCAATATCATGACCAATATCAGTGCTGAGGAACCACTTTGATCATCAGCAGACAACATTGTCAAAAAGTAGTTGGATTTGTATTTAAGCCTCAAGATCCAGGAAGATGTCCTGAGCAGATAAATCTTTAGAAAACCTGCTTATTCCTTCACAGCAGATGCGGGAAATGATAGGAGTCAGTTCAGCAATTGAGTTACTTACATAACAGTGAACAAACATGCAAAGCGTAAAAAGAAAAGAAAGTTTTCAGAACAAACATTGTTTTTAAATGAAACATAAATTGAATTGATTAAATTAAGGAGCTGTTAGAGCCAGACATAGACTGTGTGTGAAGGTGGAAGGCACAGAGGGCAGGGGAGGGAGAGGGAGAGAAACGAAGAGTAGAAAAAAATTATTTGTGAAATACCTAAACACCTTCATATGGTCTTATGCACTGTCTGAAGTTTTGGGTTTTCTTGCTCCACTGCACTGATGCATTTTGACAGGATATTTTGTTCTGCCTCCAGGGTTTTTAGGAAAAGGGGTCTCATGGGTTATTACTGTTCCAGTGAAGAGTTTTGACTGAAATGTTTTGGCTCATTTGCTTGAGCTGTGCATTAGCCAGATGGTTTGATGCATGTACCACGCCACCCTGTTTGATCCTGCTGTTGGACTTTAGCTCCTGTTCCACTGTCAAAGAGAAGGATTATTATGAATGTTCTCATTAATATTCACACTGAAGAGTGATCTGACTGCCACTTCACTTGTACTGCAGGTTAAGTGAGGGTGCCCTGTCAAAACAGAGAAAAGTCTTTAGCTCTTCTAATGCAAACCAGTCTGAGAGAGGGTTTCGAGCAGAAAATTAGATCCCAGTACTCAGGGCTTCCATCTTCTCTGACACTGATTTACTATGTCAAAATCTCTTCTTCATTATTAAATAAGGAAAGTAATATCTGGCACTTTCAGAAGGGAGGAAAAATATATTTTACAAGGTTTTCTAATAAAATACTTGCATAAAAGGTTATAAAATCATGAACATGACTAACTTTGATGCAGTACTTTAAATCCCTGCTCGTGGACAGGACCTCACTATGCAAT
This sequence comes from Balaeniceps rex, assembly GCA_013401315.1. NCBI lineage: Eukaryota > Metazoa > Chordata > Aves > Pelecaniformes > Balaenicipitidae > Balaeniceps > Balaeniceps rex. Next base: position 19,508 of record VYZW01030912.1, on the reverse strand, counting down.
ATATCACATAAACCAAAAATTCCCTCTGGATGGCTGTAGCACACCAGCACCCTGCAAGAACAGCCAAAAGGTGCAGAGGAGGCTGGAGTCCTCTGCCCACCCAGTTCTGACAGGAGGGAACAGCCCACAGAGCTGAGGGCAGACACCATGGGATAGGGCAGACGGTTCTCCATAAGGCTGCTCTCCAGAGGTGCTGGGCAAGATCAGGAAAAGAGATCTGCTGGGTGCTGCCAACTTGAGAAAAAATGTGTACCCAGGTATCAAAATTCTGAGAAGTAGTTTTAAACACAATGGAAGTCTAGTCTTTATGCAAGCAACTTAAGTATCTGCTGTATTTCTTAACAGCTCATTCCTGCTATCCAGTGATTAATAATGTCAACCTACACTAAATCAAAATTGATCATATGTTAATATTTCTTTTAGAATTACCAAAACTATGTTCCATTCTCAAAATAGCTTTCCAGGATGATTTATTTCTGCTTTAGAACACATTGAGCAATTGAAACTATACTATTACTTGTCTCAGTGGAGTATGTTACTGGTGTATGAAGCTGCTGAGGCAGATGATTGCCTCTGTCAGTCCACATAATGCAGCATTTAAAAATTCCCCCACTGTATTAGATTTGCTGAATTCCTGTGACGCTGAATTCTAGAGGCTGACCACAAACCAAGGAAAAGAAGTGATGTGAAGGGAGGTCAAACTCTAAGAAATTTTCCTACCATGACTGAAAAGGAAAAGTTTTATGATTTTGATAAAGTATCTACAACTTGTGTAGTATCCATTTGGCTTCTGTACAGGAATGATCTCCTTCTTGGATTTTGACTGTTAATGTCAGAAGAAAAACTATTCTTTCTTGCTGTCTGAGACAGGATGCCAAATTCATACTCATGGCATAGTCCCCAAGTTCAATATAAATTAACCTTTTGTTTTTCTCATGTAGCTGTGTATTATATATCCAGATTGCATTAGCTTCTGTTTACTCTAGACACAGCTACAACAATGGAATAGATCCATGAACCTGCTACATGCCAACAGATACAGAAAAAGCAGTGTCAGTTTGAGCAATTATCAGCAAATTTGTGTTTATCCCAAGATCAACAAAAATCCATCTGGTAGAATATATCCTATATTATTAGACAGAAGCTGCTGCAGCAAAGCTAGCTTGTGTTTGAAATAGCACCTTGCATAAGTACCTGGTGAAGTACCAGGAAGGTAACACCCTGAAAAGGATTTAGCTCTGGACGAGAACTTAAACATGCAAGTGTAAATACCATAAAGATGCCTAAACTCAAAATATGCCTTCAAAAACTCAGTTCAGTTGCAGCCTGACAGAATAAATGACTGCTACAGATAGGTCAAGAACGTTTTTGTAAGTGGTCTGCCCTGTGTCTTTGTTGGTGATTGCCATAGCTTCTCAGGGCTGGCAGAACAAGATATGTCCCAACTCCTCAGCCATTGTCATTTACAGGGTGACACATAACTGCAAGGCCACCTCCATTGCCCTAAACTAATAAACTGAACTGTCAGATGCACACCTGAGGCTGACACACATTTATTCTTCTGCCCCATTTGTCTCTGGCCGGGACAGATTGAAAACTGAAGGCAGCAAATTGTTCATACCAGTTTAGCAGATTGAGTCTTGGTCAACTCCTTAGTCCATACAGTCTTCGACAACTTGGTGCTGAACTTCTGTTTAAAGCCCTTTGGAAGTCAGAAAGTAAACAATTCCCTGATTCTCCTTCCTAACAAAAATCCTCCAGTCTCTGTTTTTGTTGATTTCTCTCCCCAACATACCTCCCACAAAACAGTGGTCAGAGCAGATCCTATGCAGCAGTCCCTGTGTGAAAAAAATTAGGGATATGTGAAAAAAAATTAGGGATGTGAAGACTGCAGTTGAATGAGATGTCTTCTCAAATGCAAGAACATGGGACCTGAGGAACAAGATGTTTTCCTATCCTTTCTATTTTCTGTTGGCTGGTCTAGGAAGCTCTTTAATCAGAAAGTTGTCTTGATGTTTAGTTAGCAATTTTTCCCTGTATATTATAAAAGAAAATTATTTAATGCTGAACAATCAGGAAACTTAAAGTTAAAATGTGACTTTGAGCCTTGGATACTTAGGATTTTGCCTGTCCTGAGGAATTAATTTCACTGATTAATAAAAGTGTTTGTAAAAATAAGTTCTTCTACAAATAAAGTATATAGAATTTTAAAGCTTCAGAGGTGTTCTGAGCAATCCTGAATTCTGAGAGAGTCTAAATTTGCTTCTGTCTTTAATATGCAAAATATAATACGTAGTGATTTTCATAATGAAATTAAAAGTGGACATGTTTCTTTGAATTTGGAGGGACTTGGGGTTTTTTTTCTTTTTTTTGGGGGGGGGGCAGGTAATGAGAGAGCTGATAGGGTTGGACTGTAATTAGGGAAAAATAGCAGACAGAGAAGACTCCTCCCAGGTGATAGTTACAGTTCAGAACATGCTACAGAAGTCCATCTTTATTCATATAGTCTATGGGAGTAGGCCTTGCTTCAAAAGGCTGTGTTACTATTTTATTTCAAACCTTAGATATTTTGGGATTCGTGTAGAGTTTGAGTCAGACAGATTGCCTCAGACACAGGTTGGTAAAATCATAGTATATTGTTCTCAAAAAGTTTTTCTTGACATTAAGCCAAAATTTTCCCGTAGTTCCTGCCTATTACTCTTTGATGATTACCTCCTTCAAAATTATGTTAAGTGACGACACATTAGCTATAAAATGCAGACACAGTCTTTAAAGAGCTGGGTTCCCAGACCAAGATAAGAAGGCAGAAAGAGACTTTGCTAGATCTACCTCTACCGGACACACAGCCAGCACAAAGCCAGCAGCAAAGAGCCTCACTGAACATGTAGCAATGAGAGGTGAATTCAATGTCAATAGCTCATTCAGTCTTTTTGCCTCTCTGCCAATGCTTCCAGCAAGTGCCCAATTAGCAGTGACAGCGGTGGTGGTGTTTATGAGAAACTAGACTGAGACTGTCATTTCTTTAAATTTGAAACTGCAGAGCAGACACAGGGTGGTAAAGCTTTTAAGTCCCTATTGACATGCACCAGAATTTGACTTTGAACTGGTGACTTAGAGATGAAAGTCTTTATTTGCTAAGTCAGTTAGTCTCCCATAGAGTGATTTTGTAATGCACTTCTCATACCAGCTTACTTTATTTTTCTTGAGACAAAGGAAGCCCTCCCCTGCGCAATAGCTAGAACAGCACCACCCAAATTCCCTCCCCTCACCAAAGAAAATGGTTTTTTTGTAGTCACTCAAAATTATGGTGAATAAGTGGGTTGGTGCATCCAGCATTGGTAAGTGAACAGTAGGAGGACTGCAACAAATACGAAAAGTGTAAAGTCGCAAGTTATAAACGCAATGTGTTATCACAGGAGGAATTACACAGAGGCGATAATGAATATGGTATTTCAGGAAATTACATTCAAAAGTTACTAAAAGGGATATGAAAGAGAGAGGAGGAAAAGGAGGAATATACATGGAAGACTTTGGAAAGGCTGAAGCAAACACAAAAATCAGAAATTACTGGAATGTCCCCCTAAGAGACTGTCTGGTAATTTGTTGGCATGTCTTTCCTGTTGTAAACATCTGCATACACTGATGGGATATTCAGTAAATAAAAGTGCACATTAATTTTAAGCACATGAGCTAAACTGCAACCTTAGTTCCTGGTTGTCAAATGTCTTACATTGCTCCTGGGTCCATCTCAAAGTCTGAATCCCACTGCCTTAGAAAAAAGGTCTGACTCTTATGCAGGGTCTGAATTGCCAGTGTGGAGGGTTTTGGTTTACCTTGGTATGAGAATTCAGGGCTTAATTCTCTATTGGGAAGTGTGTTGCTTTGAACACCTCAGCAAATTTTTGCTATTTGCCTCTCCTTTTCCTATTCTTTTTTCTAATGTTTCTACTATTGCACACTGTAACAGAATGAATTTCCACAGGTGTAAAAGACAAAGCAGATTACAAAATGCTGGGGAACAGGACTTGCACAGTGTGCCTGAATTGTGGACCCAAGGTTATTCTTGGTTATTGTTCTCCTTTTCCTAGCTTAGCTATATGGCAGACAGCCACTTAGCCATCTACAGTCTTATTCCTTTCCAATTCCTGATCTCCTGATAATAAAGGGCATGTTGAGAGGTGATATGGCTAAGCTCCTGCCAACCAAGGCTGGCATAATGGTGCTTTTCCAAGCTGACATAAATCAGAGCAACCCACAAAGATAATCTGACATATTCTGGGACTAACATAGCCTTGGAGATTAGATCATCACAAAGTTATTATAAAAATGTTTTTGACAGCTCTCCCACTGTTCAAAATTACGCGTTGAACTGAGCAAAGCTCAAACTTGAATCTTGCAATTGGAGACCCGTGAAACTTTGAACTAAGTGAATTAAGCACCAACAATACTACCACACCCTATCATTTTTTTTTAAATCTTGAAGAGCTGGAAAATAAAGCATAATAGAGGCAAGATAGGTGATACATGCTTGTATGCCTCACTTATCCGTACCTGGGTGGTCGTATCTCCTACCTTTGAGGCAGTGAGGAATATATTCCCACTATATATTCTCTGCTGTTTTACTGAGCTCAGTTTGAAAGGTCCAGCTGTGTTTTCTTCCTTTCAGAGACTCAGTCTCATACCACATATGACCCCAATGCTAAAAAAATATTTTCTAATATTCATCTTTAGCTGTTTCCTTCAACTAATTTACCCTACCATATTTCCAAATACTATACAAAAATTCCCTCTCTTATGTACAAACCCCTTCCAGATTATTACAAAATTCTAAGTTATTTGCTTTAGTATGTCTTTATATTCACAATACAAAAATTGTGGAAGCCAGATCACTATTGTGTTTATTTCTGCTCTTCACAACGAAAAATTTGTTGTCTTTTTTACATTTAACCACACTGGAGCAAAATGATTACTGGGATGTTTCTTCTTGTCATCATAATACTTTGAAATTTAATAATTATATTAAAAACCAAAATTCTTCTTCTGACTTCTAAGTATATACGTACCTTCAGTTATACTCAGCTAATTAATCATGAGTGTTTGAACAATCCCATGTTATTATTAGCTAAAAGCCCATCTTATCTCATTAAGCATAATTGAGGGGAAAAAAAAGAGACACCCAACACAGTGGTGTGTATTTCTCTTAATTATAGTGATTTCACAAACTTAAAGCCCTGTTTTGATTATTTGGCTTTAGCATTTTCTTTGTTACTGTCATGGTTTAACCCTGCAGGCGGCTAAACAGCACACAGCCATTCGCTCACTTCCCCCCTCCCCAGTGGGAAGGGGGAGAGAATCAGAAAAAAGGGTAAAACTGATGGGTTGAGATAATAATAAGATAATAATAATATAATGATAATAATAATGATAAAAGAATATGCAAAACAAGTGACGCACAATGCACACGCACACACAGGCCTTTCCAATGGACATTGGGAAAGCTGAGGTAAATGGAAAATGCTCCCTGCTTATACAACTGCTTTAACAGCAGCAGCTATAGAAGAGTACAAGTAATAACTTACATCATGTCATTTCCTTTCAATGGCCTGAAGAGCAGGCCACATTTTCTCTTCATTTTTCATCAAGATAAGGCAGCAATAGAGGAGGTCCATCTCCTGCTTGCACCCACTTACTCAATTCAGATAAGGATTTCCCTTCAGTGTTTTTCTTCTCTGCCTGCATCACTGCTAGCACCTGCACCTGCTGGCTTTTTGCTATAATTGAAGATGATGTTGCACTTTGCCTAATCTTTGGGATTTCCCAGATGACACAGAAAAATATATTTTGGAAATTATATCAAGCAAAGGCAGTAAAAAACTCTGTTCTCCATGACCAGTCTGTTGAAGATATTGTTCGATGTACAAAACCAATCATTTGTGTTCCACTATGCCTCAAAATTTCTGGTGCCCTAATATACCTGAGGCTTTCCAAGGGCATGTGCAGATCATAAGCAACAGTTTTAGAAGTACTCTTCTAGGGATGGTAGATTCCTTAACCCCAGCCACTTACAGCTTTAGAGTTGATTTACAGAAGTCAAAAATGACCAACTTACCCAAATGCCACATGAAGGAGTATTTGAATATAAAATGTGACCGTCTTGAAGGGGCCAGAGCCTTTCTAATTGCCTTTCCAATGAGTCCATCTCTTATCAAATAAAAGCACTTCAAAGACTCTCGGTATGGAAGCTGCTGCCTGATAGATTGGTGGGGCAAGAATAATTTTTTAAAATGTTATAAAAATAAACCAAGAGTATGATTCCATTAACTAAATGGGACTCAAGAAATGGTTATCATTACTAATTATTACTGCCCTGTTGAAAGAGAAGAAGACTAATTATGAATGGATTTGTTTGTGTCTATAGTCCCTTCATTTACAGACTTTTGCCTCTAAAAGAATAATTGCAAACTCAAAGTAGGTCTTCCTGAAATGCATTACTCACAAGGACAAAATCAGTCCAGAATTCTAGCTAATGACAAAATGTTCCTCAGAATTAAAAATCGAGTTAATAGGCTCACAGTTATTTGTCTTGGATTATTGATTAATATTACATTTGGTTTTACTTCCCTTGGTGAAATCAATCCCATTCCTCAAACCAGACAGCTTACGCCTTGTCACTTCAATGTAATGAAATCAGCTATTAGATTCTGCACACTCCGACCTGATATGGATTTATTGATGGCTCAATTGGATGCCCTTTGTCCGGAGACTCAGGATTTAGGAGGGCAGTGACACCTGGAGGGAGGCAGTGGCCCTACAACTAACTTTCTTTACCAGTAAAGTACCACTGAGCAATCCTTATTAATGTGATGGAGTTTTAAAAAATAGCTGTAGGAAAAAGCTCTGTTGGTGCCTTCTAACCTACAACCTATTCTGAGGCATATGAACATGCTGCAATAAGCACTAATTTTGTTTTCCTGCATCTGAGCCACAAAGCCTCTCAGCTATTTTGAGATGGGTGTTTAGGATTTGCATTATTTTTCACTCCAATAGAGAGAGTGTGTCTTTTGCCAGAGTCATCAGTGAGAAAACAGGATGAGAAATGGAAAACATTAATAAAAGCCGTGGAGGCAGCTGTGCGAAGTGCAGGGTGCAGCCGCCAGGAGTGGCTCCAGCTGCTACGGCATTGAGAAAACAGGAAATAATCCAAGAAGTGGATACAAAAAAAGGGGTGTAATTCTGGGAGCCGCAAACATTTCAGTGACAGATTCCCAAGATACAGAGTGAAAACCCTGAGCCCAGTTAAAATTTTCTCAAAGTTCAGGGATATTCTGCTGAAAGAGTATAATTAACTGCTGCATCATTGGTGGCTGGATGATTTAGTTAAGGACACTGAGTCCTGTTGCATCCTGTCAGGTGGGATGAACAACATCGAACTGTATTTAAGAGTGTATCATGCACCATCATGCATGGTCCTACAAGGCATGTGAAAATGGTATAAAAGGTAGACTGTATCCTGCATAGGATGTAGGTGAATTCCTAAGCAAAACTGGGACCTTTCTACATCTGGATCTAAATCTAAACTATCTACAAACCCTATTATTATTTCCTATTATTATTATTCTATTAGTCCTATTATTATTATTTTATCCTAGTATTATTTGTAAAAATTTACTCAAGAAAAGGAGATAGTCAGATTCCATGACTTTTATCCACTTCAAGTTGTACATGCTTTGTCAAACGGAAGTTAGGGGAAATACTTAAAAGCCTAAGATGCTACCCACCATGGCTGAATACATCCTGAGTAGTTTGTCCCGTAGATTCAGGGTGAAGGCAGCTTCAGTTGTCACTCAGACAAAAAAGAAGTGGGAGATTTTATTTCAAAGTCATTAAATATTTGCTTTCCGCTTTCTCTTCCCCCTATCCCTTTGCCACCTTCCACTAAGGAAGAAATTGGTGATCACAAATATATCACGGATCACTGAGTCTCTCAGTGTGCAGGTACAAACGTGCATATTTAGTAATATTTTGAGTATTTGTAACCTATAACCCAACCATGGTTTTAGCTTTTTAACTTTCTACTCCTTGTACTCTTATATGTCAAACATGGTCTAGCTTCTACTCTCCATCTGCCAGATTCCCTCTTGCTGCAAGAAAATGTACTTCTGTAGCTTTTTGCTTTTAGTGGCAGTTGGTTTGTGGTGCAGATAGCAGATATTCTGTGGACCATTCTGGGCTCATGCAGAGTTCAATTGCAAGCTACAGATAACTGGACATTTTGATTCAGCTGGTTCCTTGTAGCTGTGGACTCCCACGTTCCTGCACTACCCCAGAAGGGAATAACTGACTCAAAACCTGAAAGGAAGAGAGTAAACAAGAAAAATTGTTCAAAACTTTAACTGCAGATGTCATTTTCAGTGGTGCAAATTCAGTTACGTCATTCAGCTTGATTCCATTCATAACGTCATATTTACACTAATGTTGCCAAGATCAGAATGTGATTTTTAATGTTTACACATTTCCTACAGATACTTCTTTTATAAACAAGTAGGTGCAGGGGACTTTCACAGGCAGCAAAGTAGCTGAAAGAAAAGGAGAGAGAAAATACAGATTTTCACACAGAACTGCTAGTAGGTGAGGAGTCTGGATGATCTAGACACATGGAATAATGCTGCAGCCATCGCTTCAGGGAAGTTAGAGGGCTTTCCACACTACCGAAAGCTACAGAGCACTACACGCAGTTACAGCTTGCCACTGATCATTGTGCCAAATCTTTCCCTGAGGTAACTTGAGCAGTTCCAGGGGATTTACTGTAGTGGTAAAATGGGCCCCCAAACAAATAGAAACCTGCTCACAGAGACAAGCAGTAAAGCAGAGCGAGAAAGAAACATAACCCTTCAGCTACCAAACTATCATCACGTGGGACTTAGTAGGATCATTTTTCATGCAGAAGTTTTGCCCCTTGTAAAATGACATTTCTCCTCCCTCCACACTGCCTCAGTGCTGCCCAATGACACTGAGTACACCTGCATGGGCAGTGATGCCAGGAGCCCCTCAGGCTCAGAGTAAGCTTGGGCCAGGTCCTGCTTCTGCCTTTGGTCAGCTGGGTGCATGCAGCAAGGAGACCTCAACTGCAACCAGCACTGGAAGCACTACTGTCACCTCTGCACAGCGTTATGCCTCTCCTACTTAAACCTCCGGAGAGCATCCACTGCTCCGAGCCGTAGTGGTTTCAGCTACCCTCCCCGCCTGGAGCCACACCGAGTCTGGAGGAGCTCCGTGTGATGTCTGACACAGCTTGTCCTGTGCTGTGCAAACAGGTCCTGGGGAGCATCTGGCAGGTCACCCCACTTTTTTTCCCAGGGTACTTGTCAGTAAGAATAACTGCCTGGCTTCCCACGTGTTGTGAGGGTTGTTAATACGCATTTTCAAAGCTTTTGTGACAACATGAACTATTCCAATTCCATGTAATTTCATAGTGGCCTTCTTGAGCATATTTTTAAAACTCTGATCTTCCTAATGAAAAGATGCATTATTACAAAGCAGTACCAGAAATCAAGCAGCCCAAACAGAATGTTCTTATGAATTCAGGATAATTAGTTATATCATTGCTGCAAACGAGTTTATCTGCTTGACATGTAAGTTCAGCTGATTTGCAGGACTCATTCAGCTACATTTTTGGGATGCATTTTATTGATTTTTGCTTCATATTATATTGAATTTGGCACTGAAAGAGTCATTATATCTTAACGTCTCAGCAGGACATACTGCTGCCTGCAGCACTGTTGTAGTAAATCAAGTTTCAAAATGACAATTAGTCGTGCTCCTTGTTTAGTTGTGCAAGAGCGCAGGAGGGGGGGGAGTCACAAGTTAGAGCATTTTGAAACTAATAGGAGTCATCTCCTCCCAGCATCGTACAAATTGACCAAGACTTAAACTAGATGTCATACTCTGTTACTTTGCTTCCCCCACAAAGATGTAACTAATGAGAACTACAGCCACCTAAACAAAGATAGTTGGTGGATACAACTCTTTCACCAGTTGTTCTAAAGTAAAATAAAAGGGGAAAGAGGAGAGAAATCAGTTGCTGACATAATTTTGTTTTATTTTCCTTTGCTTTGCTATGAAGAGTCTGGGGACGCTGCGAGCCCGAGATATTCATTATATTGTTTCCCTTGGGCAATTCTGAAAAGGGCACAGAATGTCAGTAATCATCCCCTTTATGTCTTAGTGGCAAGTTTATGATTGAAGGATTACCTTGCTAATACATGTTTAAATGAGGCTCTGGCAATGTTAGTGGTATTTAAAAGGGCTCTGGCATTTGAAACAGTTGATAACAAGAGATTGGGCTGATAAACAGAACTGGGTTCATTTTAGGCTGGAAGGCTTTAACATCAACTTTATTCTGACACTGCTTTTTTAATCCATAGCAAAACTGTTTGGTACCAAATGCTGAACAGAACATCACAAAAGCTGAAAATGATGAAGATATTAAAAAATGTTGCCAAATGAAAAACCATATAAAAATACCTTATACTTAGTAGGTGGCATTATTTATTATTATTACATGTCAAAGATTAAATTTAACTTTATGCTATAGGAATTCTTTTAAACTAGCAGGAAGAAATACAGAATGTAAACAGTGCAGTATCTGGTTATTTTCATTTACATTTTTTACAGTTCTAAGCCTAACAAACATTTAGCTCATTTAATAAGTCATGGGCAGGATAATACAAGTCGTGCTTACCTGCACTAGAAAGGTCTTTCTATGCTCAGTTGGATTCCCCTAGATTGTTTTTTTTTTACTTGCAGAAAAGAAGCAAAAATTGTTTTCTTAGAGGATTTTAAACCATGTCCTTTTAGACTATTAAAATTTAGTCCATTATTTGTGAAGTCCTTTTCAGAGTCTCAGCTGGAATGCAGTATTTAAATGCTGGACATAATTCCCTGATGCTTCATGGTAAGGATGTAGATGATTTATGAACAACATGACTTCTTTAGAAATATTTTTTTTTGAATTAACTGTCAAATCAAGCCTTTCACCTTTCTTTTCTACTGCTTTTGCTACCTCTCTTCTTCCATCACTGCTGAAAATCCCACTTCTCCCTCGTTAAGTGGGTTCACCTCTTGGTGTGACATTTAACTCTCCTCTGTCTCTTTCTTGCTTTTTACTAGATAGCTTGTTTATTAACAATAGTTAGTAACTGCAAAAAGCTGCATTTCTCTCCATTGCTACCAAGAAACTCTGGGATAAAATTTCGTCGGGTCAGAAACTTGAATCAGTGTCCATTCTGGCTTCCTCAGTTCTTGGATCCTCAGAAGTGCACCAGGACTCCAAAGTGTGTATGACGATTTGAAGAGAACAAAAGTCAGGTCCAGAGCCAGCCATAGATTAACTGAACCATGAATTTGTTAGTCATAAGCAGCTTTTTATTTTAAAGCATCAGCAAAGACAGGTCAAATTTTGTACCTCAGGAATTTGGGGCTGTCCAATGGAAACTGAGGGAATAGTAGTGTCATCATTGTATCACAGCATGCTGTGTAGACCAAAAAAGTCAGCCAGGTCTGGAATCCATAAATCATTGGTTATAGCACAAAAGCATAACCAAATCTAGTATAAAAAAAGGAGGTTCAATACCTGATAATTTCTCATTTGAGTTTATCATCAAAATCACTTTTCTATTCTGAGTGAGAATCCTGTAGTTAGACAAGTGACCAGAGCTGAGAAAGTGTTTACATGACCAAATGCTGTCAGAATACAGATTGGGGGTTTCAGATTCTAAAATTTAGTGAGACCCTTGAGGTTTCTTGGAGCAAGAAGTTAAAAAAGGAGCTATTCAGTATATTCTACCGGATTGTCAATTAGTTTCCATTTGACAGACTTGACAGTAGCTCCTGAAAAAAGCACAACCTTGGCAGGGCAATAGGTGAGGTATCTATTTTAATAGCTTTTGGTTTGCAAGCAGAATGTCACTCAAAGACTGATTTGGCCAAGATCTTGCATGTCAGTAACTGTTTCTTAAAACTGTTTAATATCTTTAAGGTGATTTAATATTGTCAAAGGATTCAAAGTTTTTCATTTTACAAGATGGGAGGAAAAAAACCCAAGTTTTTCCCTTTACTACAACTTTTGACTGAAAAGAAAGGTATTCAAAATCGTGCATTTATTACCACTGAACAGCTTGAGGTCTATACACCCCTTTGAGGCATTCAACATGTACTGGCAAAGTACAGGTACCTAAATTTTGTTTCAAGATGTGGAGTACACTTCTGCTTTAAGGTACGACTCTGTGATTCTTTCCATCTTAGGAGAGTTTCAAAGGTAAATGGAATTAATTGCTTCTGGAGATATCTATCTCTGTTCACTAACCATGGAGGAAATCTAAAACTTAACATCTAGATGGCTAAAGTTAAACTGAACTAATCTGATGCATATGTTGCTTTCAATCTGATGCATATGTTGCTTTAAATCTTACATCTCTTTGATGGTATTAGTCATCACAGCCTCACTTCTCCTGTAATTTAAATGTTACCATTACTAGCACAGGTAAAGAAATAGTGGTGAAAGGGGATGCCTACGGTCATGCAGAGCGCCTAGAAACAGAGCTAAGAACTGAATTCAGAAAACTAAGTTTACTCTCTTGTAACACTAAACAAGGAATCTCCAGTCTTTAATGTGTATGCAAACACATTTTCCTTCCCCAAATTAAAGGTCAAATGTGTAGTTAGAAACTCAATGGGATCAAAAGTGTTGTTTCTCAAGACTGCCACTGAGAACACTACCCCACCTCTGGCTGGGATGGACCTTATGGTGTCCTTCCACATCTGCAATTCAGTGTGAGCCAGACACCAGGAACAGAGTCTCCCAAATATGCCTCTCAAGATTTTACAGCCAAACCCCTGTAAGGCCAGTGCCTTATCTTGCCACACAAAACTGGACCATGTATTGGCTGCACCAGCCATACCACAAGATGTCTTTTTGCTAGTGGAGTATCCTTCCACTCTAGAGAAATAAGCTGTTGCCTAACCACATTCACACTGATTGCAATTTCAGCTACTGTTCCCTAAGAACAAGTAACCTTCTCAAACCAAAGTTTTCCTTGTTTTGTTTTATTTTTCTTAAAGCAACACTGACTGTAATTTTCCATTTGTGTTAAGGGCACGAGTTAATCCATATCCCTCTTGCCTTTGTTTCGTATTAAACCTACTTAAGTTTCCCACACCTGTTTCAGTTAGTAAGTGGCAAACACTACTTGCTTTTCCAAATTAAAAAGGCAGGAACAAAATGTCAAGACTGCAAATGACAGATAATGATTTCACTGTAGAGTCCTGAGGATGAGGAAATTATAGTGTTAGGGAACAAGAATAAAATAATTACATCTTTTAGAATTCTTTATGAACAAAAGCATTTATTTAACTAGATTTCTCTGCTGAGTTTAAATGCTTCATAATAAATTAATTATTAAATTAATTCCAGAAGTATAAATTATTTTTTAAAAAGAAGCAAGCAAGAATATAAAAGTGGGATCTTTTCTTATAATAAATCTTCCACTTGTACAACTTACACACATGAGCAGGTTTTCCAACTGAGTACTGTCTGAAAAAACATATTTTTGGAAGTGGCATTCTCTCCCAATGTAATATGAAAAGAACAGTAGCTCAAGAAAGCAAAATGCAGGATATAGGCAGCAGCCCTAAGGTGGCAAATTATAGATGCTTGAAGATATAAATAACTGAAGCTACCATTCCTTGCTGAATGAATCGTTACTGGTGCAGACTAAGGAAGTTGAGAGAGCAAAGTTCAAAAGCTGCTAACTCATGAAGTGGCAAAGGCAAATATAGCTTAAAAGTGACATAAGTTTGACCAGTTCTTACATTCTCTCCAAGCTGGAGACAAGACACTAATTGAGATGGATCTTTAGGCTGAGTCATAACAAGAATGACTGCATGCTTAGGCTGCCTGTTTGCTTGTGACATAATCCTAATGGAATTTAAATTTAAGTGAAGGTATTATTGATATTGAATAGCTCAGGATGAAACTTTGTGACAGCAAAGTTGTCAAAGCTGTTTTTGTTAAAAAAAGCCCACATTTTTGATTTTTCTCTGAAAG
>VYZW01030907.1:4613-17629 GCA_013401315.1 Balaeniceps rex | reverse complement strand
TTAAATTAGATTAGTTGTTTGGAAAGTACAGGTTCAGAACATAACATTGCCTTAGGTGCTTGAATGCTTTCTTAGTTTGTCTTAAGTCCCTAAATAATACTGCTAGGAATTACCATTTTTTCATGACGTATGTCTTACTGGAAATGTAAAGAGATTATATGATGCTTTCGATATCTTACCTACATGTCTTAAGTATTCTGCATCAACCCATGAACTTCCTGAACTGTGCAGAAATAGGTGGCACACCTCTGTAATGGGAGCTTCCTAAAGCTTTCAACTAACTCAACAAAGTGTTACAGTGCATGTATTTTGGTTTGTAGAAGTTAATTACCATTATCTTAATTCTCCTAGCATTTAATAAATGAATAGCCACTGCCTGTGTAGGGGCTGTCTGATCTGGAGAAATAGACAAAGTGCTAGATGCTAATGATTAACTTAATCATATTTATCTTCAGAATGCACCCTGTTTAATTTCATGCAAAATAAAGCAAAAGAAAGTGAAAATTACTTTTTGCAAGCTCATACAGCAAATCATTGTCAAAACTAGAGCTCCCAACTTTTCATCCACCATGCTCAGTTGATCAGAATATTGACATTATTTAATCCACTCTCTCAGAGTTTTAATCTGTCATGTCTACACATGGAGTATTTGATAAGCAGCCAGATGTGCACTTGGCCTGGCAGCTGAGGCCCGTGCCTCACTTATTGGAGACAGACCATCACTTATTGGAGCAGCCACTGGAGGCCTGGTGGAACACTTGGGGCATCTTCAGTAATACTAGACCCCAGCTTATGCCCAACTGAACCAAACTCTTTATGTCTCTATATGTGTCCTTGATAAACAAAGTCACAAATGTGTATCTGAAACAGTCAGAAGGCCTTAATCGTTTTGGAGTGGCCAGTTTGAGAAAGCTTACAAGCCTGACTTTGAGAGAGTGTTGAAAAAGGTGCAGTTAAGGGGTCTCAACTTGAGTATCCAGTATGACTAGTGTCTCTAAAATACCTTGACCTCTTGCAAGGGTTGCTAAAAGCAAAGCCCTGAGGATGATACATTTTGGCTTGAGGAGGAGGAGGGGAAGAATTATTCAGGAGTCTTGGTGTCAATGGCTGATTGTGAGAGGGATCTTGAACTTTGAAAAGGAAACTGGGCAAGGAGAAGAGGACCTGATCTGCAAAATCATTAAGGGTGTGTTTGCCAGAAATCCCAAGGTAACTTGATCAAGGACTAGTGGCTGATTAGTTTCCTTTTTTCTGTCTCTTACAACCTGTATTAGGTTAATAGATGCAGGGTAAGCTTGGGTTAGAATACCAAGGTTTAGTGTGGTTGCAAAACTTGTTAGTTGCAGTTTACAGTTAAAAGAGAGGCTCAGATCTCATTTTGATTTGTTGTGTGACCGCAGGTTTCTGAACCTTATCTTCACTTCTGCTGCTGTTATCTGTGGTTGAGAATAAAGCATACTCCCTGTGTGGTGGAGCCAGAAGAATTAGCACTGCATAACTTTCAAAGTTTGATAAATATTTCAAGTTATTCAAGTGCTTTTTATGGCTTTGAGGAGCCAAGAGTGGTAGCACACAAGGAAGAAAATATATCCTGTGCTATATTGCCTTTCCTAGTCCTTTCACAGTACAGCTCTATAGCATTGAGGGGGAGCTCCCTGAGTTTATAAATAAGAATGTTGGGAATTATTTGACATTGATGATCAATTCTTGGTTTTGAGGGCATTAAAAGAGGCTATCACAAATTATATGCCCATTGCATTTTTAAGAGATGAAAAGGCTTGATTGATTGATTGATTGTTCAAGTTCTCAGTGTAGCTCTAAGCCAAGGTTTAAACCTACTTACCTGGCTTTTATTCATTTATTTATAGAGCAGTATGTCAGGTTGCACTTTTCTGTAATCTCTGCCCCCTGAAGTTTCATTTTCCCCTTTCCTTTTTCCACCTCTCCATTCCCACAGTCCATGTATAAAATGTATGATACTGTTCCTGCTCATTTCTTTAAGCAGAATAAAAAGACTACTTTTGTTGATTTCATTTCTGTAACTAATTCTTAAGGTCTTTCTTCCAATAGTGTATGGTTTAACATGCATTTCTGTAGCTGGTTGTATCACAGTACTTTGGGGATGTGTGCATTATTTCATGAAAGATTTAAAGTTGTGTGTGATTGGAGTTCCTGGCATTCATTATTTCAGATCTTAAGAGATCCTGGTGCTCACTAACCTTACGTGTGTACTTAAGAAGCTGTTTCTTTTATAAGTCATTACTAATTGAAGAGTTCCTGGTATGCTTCATGGTAGTTTATTGGGAGCCGCGGGTGAGTCTCAAGTTCTTAGCTGATGCATAATACAAGTTGTTACGCTTCTGCTGTTGACTTTAGGTTGTCTCTCCTGGACCATTGAGAGTGTGACGAAAGAGCTATCTTTTTAGGAAATTTTACTTCTCAGATTAAAAGTAAACTCCCCGAGCAGCTGGTATCCTGTGACATACTGCAACTATTGCACGTACAGCTGAGTTGTTTTATATTCTGTTCTTCTCTCTCTCACTGGCTGTGAAGGAAAAGAGAAGAACTGGTAGCTCCACCATGAAAAAAAGATGAGCTCTAAAGAGCCCTTTCCATGTCAGGCTGTGTGTTAACTAAAGTGGCACTTTGCAATACCCTCATCTCAAATTAACTCAGCTATACCTTAGTTACAGAAAAGTGACTAGAAATTTGTAAAACACTCTGTGCAGATTGTGCCTTATGCTTTTTGACAGGCTGGGTGACTTTAGTCAAAATTAACACTGTGTCTTATTTAAGGTATTTGGTGTCAAGATAGGACATTTAAGGTCACTAGAGGTCACTGACATTTAAGGTCAGTTTTTCAATTATAATTAGTGACTTCTATAAGTAAGAATATCCTGTTCTTAAGAATTCTGGCTTTATTAGGAGAGATTTTGGATGTTTTTTAAAAAAAAAAAAAATCTGTAGTCATGGGAGTTACCTGCTTCCGTGATTTTGCTTTCTTTGGTAGGTAAATAACTTTTGCCCATTCTGTGGTAAAACCAAAAAGAGAATGGGTCACCTTTGGCACTTAGGAGGAACATAGTTCATAACACTCCCTTCATTAAGTCTAGCTTTCCCATAATCTTTATAAAAATGCTTACACTGATGGGCTTTTCTGAGAAATGGAGGTTAGTTTATTTGTGATTTAATTGTCTAAGAACTGTCATTTTAAGTAACTATGTCAAGATCTCACTAAACTAGATACCATTGGTCATGATGGATAGTAAACCCATGATACCAGTATTTCCAGTCTACAGAATTAACTGCTGTGGAAACCTCCTCAATTACAGGTTTTATGATTCTCTGTACGTAAGATATGAAAGAGGTATAACATTTTTTTCCAATTTCAGCCCCTCCTAATATGCTTTTACTGCTTGGGCTCCAGCCTGTTCTAGTCTTGAGATGTCATAGCCACCAAGAAAACTTGCTGAAACGTGGAGTTCGCCAAGTTTTGAGAGTGGGGGTGGGACAGGTAAGTGGTGTTTCTTACTTTATATGACGCTCTTTTGCAATTTTAAAAATATATACTAATGTTCACACTGGAGGGCACCAGTTCTTTCCCTTTGTATTATTAACTAGTTCTTAAAAACCAAAAACTTGCAAAACTGCGCCATAGAGTGAGCAAACACTGTTTCCTCCCGTTCTCTCCCCCCTTTCTCATTGGCGTGTTCTTTTTGCCAGCAAGATCCTGTGGTGGTTTTATCTTCCAGAGTACAGAATATTGTTAGGATTACTTTTGAGTATGTGCATTTAGACTTCAGAGTCTTATTTCCAGGGAAGTGGAGAGTGGAAGGCGAAAATTGGATATATGTTAAAATAATATGTGCCTAGTAGAGCAGTGATCACATGGCATTATTGTACTGGTAAGTCAGCTTTTTTAAACACAGAAATCATATTACTGATAGTCTCTGTCCCCCTTCTCAATAAATTAAAAATTGTAGGCATTTAGGTACATCTGTATATTTTACTGGATTTATATATAACAATAGTCTGGTTTTAATTTTGAAAGTGGTTTTACAGATAGTTACTTATTCTTAACAGAACCCCGTGGATGTAAATGTAACCTTCTGTAGCTGTTTTAGAGGAAGAAGTGTGTCAGTGCATGTTGGTAGTTTTGCCCAAATGTATTAGGATTGGAACGTCTCCTGCCGGTCTGCTGTTTTGCAGTAGTTGGCTCAGGAATAACAAGATTTACTTTCAGCAAAATCTACCTTGCAATAAAGTGTAAAAGGATGCTGCTTTCTGGGGGAAATGACTTAGTGAAAGAAGGTTACAACTGGTGCATGCTAATGATTTCTGAGGTTAACTTGTTCATTGTAGAAAATGATTTTCAATGTGTACAGAAATTCCAAATGTGATCAGGTGGATCCTGCTGCTATTTCAGCATGTTGTCCCAAGTGGAAATTGCTTATTGATAGTGAATGAAGGCACGTGTGAAGGCAGTCTGAGATAAAGGAGATTGAAACATTTCAAACAATGAAATCTCCTGGTGTGGTAGCAAGAAGGACCGTATGTTTGAAGCTGTAATTCTCTGTTTGCTGGTAACATTTTTATGAAACTCTCACTTTCTGGGCTGAAATATTATTTCTGCCTAAAATGAATATGGAGGTGGAAAATAGGATGGCAAGTATACTTTTTCCAGCTTAGGTGTCATTGAATTTCTTGGATTTTTATTTTTTTGAGAAAGGGATGTTTTTCGTCATTTATCTGTAATCACAGACATGAAGTATCTGATAACTGAAAGTTAATTGTATTTGAGAGAGGCCTGCTTTTGAAGAATGCTTTTCTAAGTGCCTTTCAGGAGGAGGAGGGCTGCTTTGAAGGTTGAATCACAAATGTAAATAATGTCTTTTTTGGTGATCCTACTTTGTGGGTTTTCTTGTTTTTAAAGTCATAAATGATTGAGTGAGTAGATGGCCTGGCTTAATTTTATCTTTATGAACTTTGAAAGGTATTAAATTGTAGGAGCACCTACTTAAATATTGCAAAAGCATAAATGAATATACTTAGTGTTTGGTATATGCATAGTTTACATATTGCATAATTAGTAATTTCTATGCATGGAGAAAATAGCTAGATTCTACAATTACCCCGTAAACTATTGTTTGCAGTTTTAGTTTCTTGGAAAACAGTTGTGACCTTCACAGCTTCTAAGATACATCCAAATGGGTTTTGATACTTGTGTGCATGAAGAGGCCAGATACTGCAAAGAATTATGTGTTTGCACTGTGTTCACTTCACAGACATATTTTGGGGTTTTTTTGCAAGTTGGGAAAAGAACAGAAAACATTTAAGCTTGTGTAATTCTAGCATTCAGTGTTGGTACTTTGTGACTTCTAAAATACGTGAACTCTGCTCTCAGACTGTGCATTTCCATAGATTCTAGTTGTGTTGTTCAACTTTAGATATGCTGCCCTTGTCAGTAGTTTTACAGCTTGAGAGAGAGAATCTTGTATTTAGAATGTTCATTGCAATCACAATTTTTCTACAAATGTGAGAGGGCTGGGGTTTTTCCCATCAATAACAAGCTGTCTACCTTTCATTAAGTGAGAATGAGACAGTGCCTAAACACATTTCAGGGCTAAGACATAACTGTGAAGTTATTAATAAGTTGGTTTTGTTTTCTTGGAATAACTGCCATTTACTGCATACTATCCATGTAAGGGTGGGATGATTCAAATCACTCAGATCCATCTTAATTCCTCTGATTTTAAATAGATCACGGTTGTTCTGAGGCCTAGAGATTTCAGATAATCCTATTCATTTAAAAGTACAATGCATTTAATGGAGTTTGGGAGAGGAGATGGTGTGGGAAATGCTCCAATATTATATTTAATACAGAATTGTGAAATACTCTATTATAGTATACGTGGAGGGTTGAAAAATGGTTACATACCAAACTTCTGCAAATTTTTCCTGAAACTTTGTCAGCATTGAAGCCTTCATCACTTCCCAATGTTAGGAAGTCCCCTCTACAAGTCCCAAATGTTTGCAAGCCCAGTAGTAACAGGGTGAGTGGGTTGGCCGCGGCGGCAGATAGTCACATCCTGAACTGGGCAGGGCTGTGGCGGGATCTGGCCGGAGAGCTGAGCTGGGGTCCTGCCCACGCCTTCCTGCCCAGCAAGGCCCTGCCTGCCGTGCTCTGCCATGTGGTGCTGGAGGTGCAGCTTCCCCGGCCACCTCTGCTTCTGGGGCTCTGCAGTGGGTCATAAATGAGACCCGTGTATCACCAGCAGTGCAGGGTCTCCTCCTCTCCTTCCACATTTTGACTTAAAAAAAAAAAAAAAATACTTTGGGTAATACTGTGTACCTTTTTTATGCAGAAGCACACTAATCATGGCTCTGACATATTGAAATGCTGAAATTTCCATTATTTTTTCCCAGTGATCATTTTGAGATATTTCTGTGGTATTGAATTGCACTTACTCTCAGGTATTACGAAGGAGGTGAAAAGTTTTTTTCACAGTAAGAATGGAAAAAGGGATTACACTTTCCAGTTGGGGATAAGCATGCATCTTCTCAAAAGTTTTCATAGATGAGATTAGTTTTACATCTTGATCAAAATAGCAAAGAGAGAAATGAAAGCAAACTACTTAGCCTTTTCTTAAGTGCACTGCTAATGATGGAAAATAACTTGCATGTTCTTCAAAAGAACTGGGTTTTATGGGGTTTTTGGTTGGTTTTGTTTTGGTTTTTTTTAATTTCAGTAAACAAGTATGTCAGTATCTCTACTGTGGGTTAGTTATGTTACCTGTAATGTCTTAACAAGTTAAATATTAGAACAGAACACTTACCAAGCCATATAACAGCTGGATAGTGGGTAGGCAAACATCCTTGTATTCTTTCATCACAGCTTAAATTATGTTTCTTGAAATCAAAGACCTTAATAGTTGTTTTGAACATGTTCGACTGTTGAAATCTGAAAGTCAAACTTTACATTTCCAGTGCTTGATCTTCCACAGTGAATTTTGGTAAACTTCAAATGAGGCCTCTCCCATTTCTTTTTGGTTTGATTTTGAAGCAGTCACAGACTAGCACCTGAAGCTGTGTCCAGAAATCATTCTTTGTTCATTATCACTAGACTGTTGGGTCAGGTTAGAAGCACAGCACAGCATCAAACAAGAGGAAACGTGTGGCATATCCTAAATATAGGGTTTACCTTATAGTGTGGTGAAATGCCTTGTAGGGTAGTAGCTCATGCCAACCTATTTTGGGTTTATCTATGTTGTGAGGTGCCATGTAATATAAGAAAGTTTTTGTGGATGTATCTGAAGTACTTTCATGGTTCTGCTTTATGCTGTGTAAACATTAGCAAGGCAACTTGGGTTTCTAGCGCTGTGGTTTTGGGATGGAGGGGTATTGCACGTGGTGTTACTGACTTCACAAGAAACAACACGCTGGTGGCTTTTTGAAAAAAATCTATTCGTACCTGATGTACAGGTATCTTTTTCAAGCAAGTGCTGTCTTATTACTGTATAATACTGGGGGAAGATTTATTTCTCTTTTAATACTGTTCTAGTTGTTAGGACTGTAAAGGTTATGGGAAGCTAAGTATTGCTGCTTCTTTCAGTCTAAATACACATTTGTAATGTGTTGGCTGCTGTTTATAGTTTTGCTAAGGTACAGCAGCATGAAAAACAACAGAATGATTTTTGATTGCTGCCAGCCAGAATGCCCAATAAATGCTGTATGTAATAGGAACAGTTATTTTGATTTGCTTTCTAGAATTCACCCATTTCGCAACATTGGGGGGAAAGAATCTCACCTTGTTCCTTCTATTACGCAGCTCTCCCTTCATCCTGTCCTTGCTTTAGTTCTGCTGCAGAGATCTCATAACATTCGAAAGATACATGTGTGTGTAGGGCTGAGTGGGAGATCATGTTTATCAAAATATGTAAACAGCAAAGGTATTTTAGTGTGGTTTAGGGGGATGGGCATGTGACAAGGGGGAAGGAAGTTAGAAAAGTCGTCATAGATAAGATGATGAGAATGGCAGTAGAAAAAGGACAGCCAAAAGACAATACAAGATAGTTGTAACTTGAGAATGAAGTGTTGGGGGATGGGGTGGTATTGAACATGGTAAAAGCTCAAAACCAAGATTCATATTAATTTGTTTGAAAATTGGATTAGAAAGTTGATACTGGTACGATTACAGTACACAAGCATATGTTCTCTTAATTGCAGGAGGCATGGTTTAGAAGAACTGTATATTATACTTGGATACCTTTTGAAATTGTCAAGTAAACAAATGGTATTGTTTTGCCTTTGTAGGAAGATGAAAAATTTCTGACAGACTTGTTTGCACAACTAACAGATGAAGCCACAGATGAGGAGAAAAGACAGGAATTGGTAAGAAATCTGTAAAATATACACGAAAGGGACAGTTACTACAAAGTGATACGTGCATCTTTTTTTTAATTACTAACTAGTATATTATTCCTGTTTTTCAGGTGAATTTTCTAAAAGAGTTTTGTGCATTCTCTCAAACACTGCAACCTCAAAACAGAGATGCATTTTTCAAAACCTTGTCAAATATGGGCATACTGCCAGCACTAGAAGTCATATTGGTAAGTCATCTCAATTTTATTTGTGATAACAATTTTGTTTATCTCCAGAGAGGTTTTTTTAAAAAGTAAGTATGCCAAACTTCAGTCACATGCTTTTCTGAAGTGTTTGCTTCATTTGTCTTGTCTTAGCTTGAGATTCAGAACATTTAAAATCTTGTAAAACTTTAAAAGCAGTTACAATATGACATTGGTAAGTGCCCTGGCATTCTTATATTTTTGTTTTCTCATTCACTTTCCTACCTTACATGCTTCTTGGGGTACAATTAAGTAAGAAAAAGGGAAGTAGACCAAAGGGCAGGGAAACCATAAAATGTATTTTGCCCAACAGTTGTCAAATGTACAAAGAAGAGGGTAGAGTCAATTCAGTTTTAGAATATGGTTTTGGTAATAGTTAGGTATGACTTGTAAGTAGGAATTAAAAGCTATATGCTTTCTGGTTTTCATTCCATTTAAGCCTTTTCTTTTAAGGAAACATAAATGATTTCATTTGACTTTTCCAGGGTATGGATGATGCACAAGTACGAAGCGCAGCCACTGATATATTCTCATATTTGGTTGAATACAACCCATCCATGGTACGAGAGTTTGTCATGCAGGAAGCGCAGCAGAATGATGATGTAAGTAGAGGGTCCCCAAAAATGTGTGTATTGTTTTTTGAAATTACTGGTTTATATTTACAACTCTTATTAATAACATGAGCCCTAGTTCCGAAGAAGTATGGAATATAGTCATGATGGTTACCCAATACTGAACTACCATGTTTTTAAAAGGTCTGTTAGTCAGGTGAGATGAGTGTTCGTCTGTTTACATGTTCTTGTTCCATTGCATGTAAAGGAAAACAGGTTACCATAAACCACCATTTTGGTTAACGTCAGCTATCATACAAGCAAACCGAAATGTTTTTGAACGATGGCCTCCTTAAAATGCAAAATATAAATTTCAGTCTTGATCTTAACGTTTGCATGTGTTTTTAATTTACTCCTAAGAAACCTATGTTCAGTTTACTATCACACATGTTGAAGATGGAATCATGGTCCTAAGTGCTTAAGAACCCTTTTTGATGGAGGTTTACATTTCCCAGAGATCCTCTGTAGCTGATTAATACAGAATGCTAGCACACAACTAGTATGCTAGCACACAACTAGTAGTAAGAAGGGTATTTCAAAGTGGTATTCAGTGGAGAAAAAGCATCGTGCTGCCTTTTCTGTAGAGGAGATGTTAATGTTTTTTTCTTTTATCTGCTAAAAACATGACAGAGAACAGGAAGCTGCTGGTGCTGCTACTTCTGTACTGGAAGAAAGGGGCAGCTTCTTCCCACTTGAATCTGATGGCTGCCCTCTTTTATGGAGGACAGTGGTAACCAGGCAACTTTAGTGTAGGGATCCTTAAATGTAAATATCATTTTCTACTTTTATGTGTTGTTTTCTGCAAATACGTGTTGAGGTTATTTTTAGGTGAAAATAATCTCAAGTTTAGTAGCATTGTAAAATTTACTGTTGTATGTTCGTGGAAATAAAACTCTTGGTATCTACTTGTAAAGTTAATTTGCTTCTGTTAAGTTTGGGGTTTTTTGTTTGGTAGTTGTTTACATTTTACAAAATTTTGATGGAACACCATTTTTAACCAGGTGGTAACCCTTTTTAGAAGATAATTTCACATTTGGGGCAAGGGAGTGGCATTAGAATTGATTTTTGCTTTTTTTCCCCCCCCACCTGTTAGGATATATTACTCATTAACCTCATTATAGAACACATGATTTGTGACACAGATCCAGAACTTGGAGGGGCAGTGCTACTCATGGGTTTGCTTCGTACTTTAGTTGATCCAGAAAATATGCTTGCCACAGCCAATGTAAGTAAATACCTTCAAATGAAATTAAAGTTGTTTTTTGTAGAGTATTTGGTGATATGTTGCATACATAATTATTTTTATTATTACTCTTTAGAAAACAGAAAAGACAGAATTCTTGGGTTTCTTCTACAAACATTGTATGCATGTTCTGACAGCCCCTTTATTGGCCAATACTACAGAGGACAAGCCTAGCAAAGGTAATGCCGCTCTGGATGTTGGGCTCATCAAGGCTGTTGAATGGCAATGTTTAAAACAGAGTAACTGTCAAAGAATGTTTTCTGTCTTAAAGAGAATCTAGACTATGATACGTAGTTTGAAGTAAAATGTTGATTCATGATTTAGTCATTTGAATAATTTATAGGTATAAAATTCAGCAAAGAGATCTGATTTAAGAAGTGAAAAGCACTTGCTGCAGCTTTTGCTTCAGCAAAATTTAAAATATTTGTATAATTTTTAGTAACTCATGGGGCTGTTCTGTGACATAGACTCGTAAACATGCGTAGATGTTTTTAAGGTCAGAGATTACTAGAGAGGATGCAGAATTGCCCCTGAGAAGGTGTATATCACAATACTGTGCTGAATTTGAGAGTATTGGTTCTAAATCAGACTAAGAAAGCAGAGATCATTGATGAAGTGACTGTTCTTGCTGGCTACTAGCAGCAGTACTGTTTGCTTATTAATATTATAACACATCCAAAATGGATGTAAAAGGAGGTACATAAATGATACATAAACGTTCTGTAAACTTTTGAATTTATTGTATAGATTTCCAAGGGATTAGTTAAATTAATCTGTTTTCTCTCAACTGGCTTCCAGATAGATTGGAAGTGAGATTTTTACTACTTAAAATACTTGTGTTCTTTAATGGTCAACAATCTGGCAATATTTGTCAAAAGGTAGCATTACCTTTTAAAAAAGATTAAATCTAACGTGTATTTAATTTCTTATTTGTCTCCTTAAAAGCAGGATTTGAGTTACTTTTTTGTATATGCTGATATGATTATGTCTTAGAAACATTAGAAGAGCCTGAGATTTCTTGCATAGTACTTTTGTTAAGAGGCATAATAGATCACGGTTTTGGTACAAACTTAGTCAAGGTACTGGATATACGGCAATATTTTATGATATAGACATGTGGATATCGTAATGAGATTTGGTTAAATAAGCCTGACTGCTTATGTTAGTGTTAAGTTCTGTACTCTCTGAACCTTCAAACACTGATTTAAAACAGACAAAATGTGATTGTTTCTATCGTTTAAGAGGGTTTCCTGCCATATGTGTATAAATAGAAAATACTCAGTCCATAACAGGCTTGTCCAATTTCTATTTTAAAGACTAAACATGCCCTCCAGCATGTTCTCTAAACTATCTGTGGGAATATACAAGAACTTGGAAATGTTTACCAGACTGCAGTTGGATATTTGAAGTTAGCTTCTGAAGGCAATATCCTAGATATGTTTAATTATTTTGGTTTTGTTTTTATTATAGATGATTTTCAGACAGCCCAACTCTTGGCATTAATACTGGAATTGCTAACTTTCTGCGTAGAGCATCATACTTATCACATAAAGAACTACATCATTAACAAAGATATCCTGCGAAGGGTACTCGTTCTCATGGCCTCAAAGCACGCTTTCTTGGCATTGTGTAAGTTTGAAAGCTAAAGAATAAACTGCTGTTTTGTGCATGTGAAGTGTTACATATCTTCATTCTGCTGGAAGAAAACTTCACAGATCATAACAATTTGTGACTGAATACAGAAATTCTACTGTTATACTCTGTGTTTCTCATACCGATTTATACATATGTCGGCTAGTATTAGTAAATAATTTTGCATTTATAGATGCCTTTTTTCCTAAAAAGCAGAAGGATTTTTCTTAATCTCAATGTGGAGGTGAATTGAAAAGATGGTATCTCAATATTGGATATCCTAAGAGAACCATTGTAAGTTTTGATATTTTTTTAGTAGAAATTATCAGAGGTATTTAATTAGAGATATGGTTATCTGACTGCATTAAACAGCGCAGAAGTTCAGTGTGCTGCTCTTCAAACTCTGGTAGTTTCTTGACCATGCTCAGCACAGTAATAGCAGAGCAGTGTAACTTAATTCTGGAGGCAAGTAAGAGATTTTTTTCCACAATTCTGTTGTGCACATAGGACAAAACAAAGCCTAAAGTTGTCTGAGCAATAAGTAGTACCTTTTAAATTTGTAACTGAATCACCTGAGTTTGGTTTTAGAACCCTTGACTAATCTTTTTTATGTACACCTAGTTGCTAACCAAAATGTGCTGCCTTATAGTCAGATGATTACTGTCTGTTTATGCATGGACATTCACATGTTTGTGTACGCTTTGGAGTTTTAGAAAGAGCTTTAAACTGGATGTAAATTAAGTCTTTGCTTTACTATGTGTGTGAAGAAAATGTCATTTACCAATTTTCAAATGAGATAGTTTGCATCCTAATCAAATAGGGCTTAATTAAATGTAATCAAACTTACATTTGAATAATAGGAATGATAAGCAAATTTCCCAGTTCTACTGAGAAAATATTTTATCT
>VYZW01030900.1:5051-18923 GCA_013401315.1 Balaeniceps rex | reverse complement strand
GGGGGAGGGGAAATTGAAGCATGTAAAATAAAGCTAGGTTAAAGACCCAATATCACTACAGCTATGGATTCAGCTGTGAAGAATCTATAATAAAATACTGTTATAAAGTTTTTAAGCGTTCAAATGATCTTAAAAATCTCACTAGGAAATAAAAAGGAACCTTTGCTGAGGACTTTTGCTGAAAACCTATATAATCCTTTCAAATTCTGTAGGGATTATGAGTCAGAGCTGTGCCAGATAACTGTTTCTCTTAGTTAATAGTAGGTCTGACAAAATTCTGCGTATTCCCATTCAAGACTTGGATTTTGACATCAACTTTTCAAAACTGTTTCAAGATGAATATTACTAAACTCACAAACAAAGCAATTTCAAAAATATGCACGCCTTCGTGAATGGCCTCTGTGTGTGTGTATTTATAGATAGATTGATTACAAGTGTATATGTACCTTTTTTACAGGTTATCTGCTGGCAACTTCAAGCAAAATGTGCATTAATTTCTGAAAATGAAAATTAACCTATGCACTTTCTATTTAAACATGTACAAATAAACAGAAGAAAGTAGGTTTTCATAACTTCTTCTGGAAATCAATCTATAAACTGAACCAAATGTAGATTAGGAGCAAAAGATGTGAGTTCGCTACTTCTTTTGGTCTGCTTTATTTTAAAGTGCTGTAAGGAACAAACTGTCTTGCATTTCTGTGCTAATAGGACATGCTAATCACTGGAAAAGGTGATCCTGGTTTTGTTCAGGTTTTATGAATAAAGGGTTGTTATTGGAAATGGCTCATTTACTCTGTATATGCCTGAGACAGAAAGTCTGAGTCCTCTGAAGCTTTTGTAAATACACGTTGCAGAATCTTCCCAGACTGAGATGTTTGCCTGTTTGTAGTTGGTTAATCCAGAAGTGGTTCCCTGATAAGGTTAATGCCCAGTTAATTGCTCCTAGCCTTGACATACAGTTTAATTGCTACTTGGCCAACATATGTTTGTTGCTTGCTCTGTGTAAAATTCTAGTGGATGTAGGGATGCAAACCACGGACTGGTGGAGGGCAAACAAAATAAATACAGTATTTTATGTTCTTTTAATTCAGGGCCAAGTGGATTTGGATGAAGTGTTTATTTAGTTTGCTGGCTGCTTCAGATGCTGTGGCATATTGATTCCTTTTATTACTAGCAGCCATTTAACCTGACCTCTCTCAGATCCAGTATTTTAAAAGCCATAAATTTTAACTTTACTTATGAGCAAGGACTGAAATGCTGTGAAAGCCTTTTTATTAGCAGAGCTTTGCCTTACTCCATGTTCATGTGTCACCCATGGCAACAATATTTAGAGCATCTTAAATTAGAGCGGCTGTTGGGCAGTTGGGGGCGGGGGTAGCAATAAAGAGAGCTCATAAATATCTCAAGCATGTAGGATTCACTGATCAGAGTGTGGGCAGGTGTACAAAGGCGATGCCATTATTAGCAAAAGGTATCCTTTTTCCAGGTTATTTTGTTAAAAATGTGGCTTTTTTTTTCTTAGTCTTAATGTTCACAGATAAGGAAAAGCACACACAAAAGGAGCGTTTTATATAATTTATTTTTTAATTGCAAGTTAAATTGGTGAAATTTAAATGTATTTTTCTTTGTTGCCTTGGCTTGGCTTCTTCTTTACAATAACAGTCTTCCTTGTTGTTGCAATAGCCTAAATTAATCCCAAATGATGCTTAATGCAATCTTTAACATGCAGCTTATATGAGTGTTTGTAAAAATGTGTCCAGGCCAAAACTTGATGCATAAAAATGACATACCACTTTTTTAGAAAGAAAATAATTGTAAATAAAATGACTGATACGAGAGAATTTCTTTCTGCATTTACACATAAAGAACTCAAAAAAAGCTTTGAATTAGTGAAGAAATCAGAAAGCTTAATATGAACTTTTTGCATCCTTTTAATTTGTTACTTCTGATTTAAATTAGTAATTTTTAAAAATATGATTTCAGGCTTGATGACTAAGATTGAGTAATAATACAGCCGCTTATCTCAAAACAGGCTTAAGGCTTAATGAAATAGATCACAACCATGAATTTAACGTAAGTGTTGGCTTGCTTTCTTCTGTTCTGCTACTGCAGAAGTTTCCTCCTCTGTCCCACAGGTCAAAGGTATCAATCTAGATGTTAGCCTCATACCATTAAAAGTGACCTTGTTTAAATATTAGTGCAGGGACTCTCACTTCGTGTTAAACTTTGGCCTGGGAACAAAAATGCTGGTTTAGTTTGAGAAGTGTAATTTATATCAATTAATCTCAGAAAGTGTCACATTTCCCAATCTTTTAAAGCTGGATTGAAATGTTTGACCTTATCAGAGGGTGGGTGTGGAAGTAGCAGTAAAGCAATTGCAAGGCACTGGATTTTTTTTACCACTACTCAATTCCACACTGATCAGTTTACAAGGTGCCTGAAATCACTGGGGAATCATATTTTCTAAAAACTGGAGTTCTTCCTGTCTGCATTGCTTTTCCTATAGCTGTTTTCCTCTAGTGGGCTGTAACAGCTATATCTAAAATCAATTTGATATACATAAGATATACATAAATATCCTTGAGGAGCAAGCTCCTGCTTTGTAGAAGGTCACGTAGCTTAATTTATACTGGGACCTGTTCGAAGGGCAGGTGCTTCAGTTTGCACCAACTAGAGGGAGAACACTAGCCTGCTGGAGGAGTAGGGATTCAAATGCCTAGGAAAACTTTTCACTGGATGCAGAGCTATACTGTGAAGTGGAAGGTTATCTGAGAGGTTAAACTGGTGTCACCAAATGAAGAAAACTAATTATTTCAACAGATAACATCAGACGTTCTTTTATGCAAAGACAGGCTTGGCTGCATTTTGTCCATCATTCAGCACTAACCTACCAAATGCATGTGCCCTTTCTTTGAGTGCTTTTGCTTGAACCTCTTTCTTCTTTTGTTCCTAATTCTTTAATATTGTTCCTAATGCTTTAATATTGTTGCACTGTGAAACTTATTAGCATTTTTGAGACGTTTAATGCTGTACAGATTATTCTTTTTGAAATATTTAACATGTTCTTTTGCAGTGGTGTTGTTTGTTAGTGATAAGACTATAGAAAACAGCAACATCAGCATACGTTTCTAAGATGCCAGTAGTGCATTTTCACCTCTTGCCTAATGGCTGCCGTATTCCAAGCCTTTCCTCTTCACTTGGCTATAGCTCAGTGTACCTTCTGGGTACAAATCATGAACTGCTGTTATTCATAGTTGAAATTGCAGTTTGTGCAAATATGGGCTAAATTGCAATCATTATATGTAGTAAAATAGATTGAAATATCTGTAAATCTGAAGACTGTGGCTGGCTTTTTAATCAGAGAACTTGTTAAATTCTCCCATGTTCTGATTTCTCTTTCTTAGATTTTTTTTTGGTTTGGTTTTTTTTTTTGGTCAGGTGTGGGGTTGCTCTGTGTTCAGTATTCCTCCTTCTAGTTTGGAATGCTTGGTTTGAGGCATAAAACGAGCAAAATGATACATGTTGTCTTTAATATGTGAGTGCAAGATAGTGATTTTTCTCTTGCTTTTTATCAAGCCCTTCATAATCTTTTCTATGCTACCTGTATAAACTAGTGTTGAAGAAAAGGCTACAGTATGATCTAAGGTTATTCTACAAAAATGTCCTATTAAAGCTCTTCACTTGAAAATCACAAGCTAAATGGTGTAATGACTTTCCAATTCCTCCTTCCAAAATCATTCTCTGCATTGAATCGATTGATGATTGAGGAAGTATCTGAATATAAAAATAGAAGTGAGAGGAAAAAATCCTGTGCAGTTATGCATACTATGAATCCTACCAGAAATAAATGAAACTACCTTGAACAAAATGGTTCAGAAGGAATTGAACATGAATCAATTTAAGCCACCATATGATGTTGCAACCCTGTGGGTAAGAACCATGTCTGTCTGTTTATTCTCTGATGTTTATGGCACATGGAGATTGGTCATAATGCCGAATGTTTTATCTTTTGACCTTAAGCTTATTAAGAGAGACATTGACAGTTTTCACCCTTATACACCAATTTATTTAGAGGTAAATTTCCAAAAGGAGCTAAGGGGAGAGTAAAGCAGTCAAGTCTTACTGGC
The DNA here is from genome assembly GCA_013401315.1 of Balaeniceps rex. Lineage (NCBI taxonomy): Eukaryota > Metazoa > Chordata > Aves > Pelecaniformes > Balaenicipitidae > Balaeniceps > Balaeniceps rex. The sequence goes on along the minus strand of VYZW01030900.1, from coordinate 14,796 downwards.
TGTCTCTTGTCTTTTGTATCTTTGGACATCTTTCACTTGGGTAACAGATTTGGTTCATTCTCCTACAAAAGGTTTCCCTTCAGCAGGGATATATTTTGACTAAATTTTGCTGAGGAGCCTATTTTACCAGCCTGATATCTATATCATTTGATTCTGTACAACAGAAATCCTGCTTTTTCCTTCCTGAACAAAAGTTGGGGTGTTTCTGAAACCATGCTTGCTATCCTCACCTCTGCAGGGGCAATGTAAGGTTAGCAATACATTAATTTGTGTAAAAAACCCAAGCATATATATGATCTGTGAATTGATTGTATTTTGAAAACCATGGGAACATATATATCTCAAAAGATATTTTAAACATGCCCCAAGTCCTTTAGAGAAGAGATAAGTACAGAGCAAGCAGTGAGATCAGTTGGGGTCTACTTGGGGTAGGCCCGAGTTCAGTGAGGCTAAGGTGGGCATCAAGAATGTTACCCAAGGTGTATGTCCAAAGCAGAACAGGCACTGGGCTGTAGCTGCTTCCTGAGAAGCTGTTGGCATATCTCACTTAGGGTCCTACCAGAAAAGAAGTCAGCCTCGGTGTTTCATGAGCAAACAGTTGTTTGCCTGCTAAAAGCACTCACGTGCTATCTCCAGCATCCCAGTACCCACAGGGTAGAAGACTCACAACCATTTTCTCTTCCTTAGTAACACATGCACCTCCATCATGTGCAATGCAGTAGGAATTTAGGGGGTGTTTAGGGCTCCGGTAAATACAGAGCCAGACTATTTATAATCTATTACAACTTTCACTTTCCCTTCCTTTTTTCTTCATAACTGGTTTTTACATCACTATGTTTCAAAATGTAAATAGTAAATTAATCTAGCTCACACAAATATGTTCCTCTAAATTTTAGCCTTTAGGCATATTCATAGTTTCAGTTTTCAAGAAGAATCATTATCTAAAAAGTAAAATTAATGATAAATATATACAATGTTTACTGTTTAGGGTATCTTAGGAGTTGTATTTCATTTAGAGTGGCAGTGATTCATGGCTTCTCTTCAATTCCACTCTCTCTACACATGCCTTTGGGGTGGCTCGCATTGCCCACAACACTGTGTCATTTGTTTCCCTTTGATTTTCATGACTGACATCTTGCTTTTGGCATGTTTCCTTCTGATGGGAAAAAAAAGAAAGGAATGTGCAGATGTGGGAAAAAGAGAAGCCTGGAAATACCTGAAACTAATAATAATAGTAATAAAAGAACAGAAAGCAGGTTTACTTTTACTAGTACATTAAGAAAAAGGTCTGTGGTAGCTATGTTGGCACTGAGCAGAAAATTAAGGTACATGTAATACCATCTTTCAGTTAAAGGATGATCGGTTACAGATACCATCTAGGAACCAGCAACTTGGTTTCAGCCAGTCATAGGCAGGTACTGATGTCAGTTGTTGTTTTCTCTCATAAGTTCAGTAGAGATGCATATAAAGTAATTCAGCATTTATAAAAAAAATAAATTGGATGCTTCAGTTGACTTTTTATCATTGTTCTACAAGAAGCAGTAAAATGAGGGCTCAAGAATTTAAAATCCATAAGAAGAAACATTTTTGCACAGTGAACAATTAAATTTCTCATTGCCAAACTATATTTTTGTATTCAAAATCTGGGTAGAGCTAGATATGTACACACACACATACACACACCACGCACCCCCAGAAATGCCTGTTAATAACTTGTAAAAGATGAGAGGGCTTTTTTGTTGTTTATTTGTTGGTTGGTGGTTCTTTGTTGTTGTGGTTTTTGGGTTTTGTGGGGTTTTTTTTAACCCATGATGAAAAAACCATGTTTTCAAGCTTACGGCAGTCCTAAAGGTCTGCAGAAATGGAAAAGGTACTGGGGGGGACAGGGGAGAGAAATTTCCCTGGTTGGGATCTGGTACTTGTTCGTTACGGGGTTTTGTGCATTTCTCTGTAAAGCATCCAGTAATAGATTGTCCTGGTTTCAGCTGGGTTAGAGTTACTTTTCTTCCTAGTAGCTGGCATAGTGCTGTGTTTTGGATTTAGTATGAGAAGAATGCTGATAACACACTGATGTTTTAGTTGTTGCTAAGTAGTGCTTAGGCTAGTCAAGGACTTTCTTTTTCAGCTTCCCATGCTCTGCCAGGTGCACAAGAAGCTGGGAGGGGGCACAGCCCAAGATAGTTGATCCAAATTGACCAAAGGGCTATTCCATACCATATGACGTCATGCTCAGTNTATTATTATTATTATTACTTTATTTCAATTATTAAACTGTTCTTATCTCAACCCGTGGGTTTTCTTACTCTTGCCCTTCTGATTCTCTCCCCCATCCCACCGTGGAGGGGGAGGGTGAGCGAGCGGCTGCGTGGTGCTTAGTTGCCGACTGGGGCTAAACCACGACATAGATGCTGGCTGTGAAAGCAAGGGGACTGGTCTCCCTGCTTAGGGAAGCTCCTTAACTTAGTTGTGCACTAATATGTGATTGCTGCAGCCTTACAATGAAAGAAAAAAGGAATAAAAGCTGAATTGCAAAAATACGAAGTTCTCACTGAAAACCCTGGTGAGAATGTCCAAGGATGTAAACTCCTTGACTGAATGTTCCCGTTGTTAATGATGTTGTATTGCTACAAATGTCATCAATAAGAAAAAATTCAGTTATTTTTCACGTGGGTTCAGGTGCTTCTTCACAGGTGGATTTTCATGGTAATAGTGAGAAGCTTCCAATGTTGCCAGTGAAATTTCAGACTAAATTATTACTATCTTAGAAAGGGGCAACTAAATGCTTAATACTAATCTGTGACTAAAGGTTCTTAGTAAGTTTTTGAATAAATCAGGATACCTTTGAAATGATAGGACACAGGAAGATCACAGACAAAATTTAACTTTCTTTGCTGGCAAGGGAGAAGTGCAGTTAATCTTTGCCATTTTATATGGTCCTTTAAGGTAACACATTATTTGATGATGTTAGGCAATGAAGTCACCGTAAGCCAATTTATTTCTTTTGGGGACATTAGGGGGGGGAAAAAAAAAAAATCAGTTTTCCAAGGTAGTGGTGTTGTGAGTTTACTTGGTGGCTAAAGAGTGCTCCATTTAGTTACTTTTTTTCTCTTTTTAGTATCAAACTGAAAATACTACATGAAAGTCACTGTAAGTGTTCTCTTTAAAAATATCAAAAAACAGGAAGTTATTGCTATCTATTACTAAAATTAATTTCTCAGGGGAACTTTCATGTTAGGACAAAATAGCAAAATAAAGACTATTTATACAGCAAGAAACATACTTTGCCAATAACTCTGAGTTTCCCATGCAATTGTTCAAGGCCAGTGTTGGACAAAGAACCTTTTCTTGGTGACCTTGACCGAACTAGGTAGTATGTGACCAGGTGCCTAAAAACTGCATCACTGTGTGCAGGGCAAACTGTGGCGAGGCTGAGCAGACAGCTTGCTTTCTGGTACATGTAACGTTTGAGTGTCTCTCCAAACCTTAGGCGTTGGCTTGGATTTTCTTCGGAATGGCCTTCGTGCATTACGAGTAGTCTTCCAGTCTGAGTAATTGGTTTAGCTTGATATCAGACAGGCTCTAACCGGCATTTCACCTGAGACTTTTTTTCCCCCCAGGTAATACAGTTTAGGGCACTAATTTAATGTAGTACAGCTTGTACTGGGATGTGTATATAAACACCTTTGCGCTGGCTTTTGACACAGCTATTTCAGGTACCTGCAGCATCCTGGAAATCAGCATTGGCTGCAAAACCTCCTCGAGCCATGGGCGCCAGCTGTTCCCCACACCCTGCACTCTGCGGCCCTGCAGAGCGGTGGCCCTTCGCAGTCGGTGGGGCTGTGGCCATTGCTTCCTTGCAGATGCTGTAGTTGCCTTTAAACCATCCCCCAGTGGATACCGCTCCTCGGAGTCTCTGCAGGCAGTGCAGTGGGTGCCTGCTGCCCATAGAGATGGGAGCCGTAGCCTGGCATGCCTTTGCCCACTTCTGCCCAGGCAGCCGCCGGATTAGGCCTGTGACCCAGCCTGGCTGAGAGCTCCACTTTCTGCCAGATTTACCACTGTGCCCTATCTTCTGCAAAGGCAACCCATCAAAGCTGTTTTCTGACTGAAACACAAGAAAGCTTTTTCTCTGCTGATCAGTGGCTTTCACTTTGCTGCCTTTTACAGTGATTATGTTTCCCTTGTTTTTGCTCCTTCCATCCTGAGATAGGCACCACAGTGCCTCTTACTAATGCACAAGTTTTTAGTGATTTTAAGCACCTTTATGTTGTATGCAAGTCGTTGCTCTAACTCCATTTTATCACGTGCTAATTTGGCAATGATGGTAGTCTCCAGAATGGCAATTAGTGAACAAAAGAAGGCTGCACTGTGCAACCAGGCCTCCCTTACACTTGTTTGTCTCCACCCACCCCCCCACACCCCACCTTATTTTCAGCTACATATCAGTCTGCAGGTAATGAAAGTGTAAATTGGTTTATGTAGACACTACTGATGAGTCTCTGTTTGGTGCCAATTCTTAGCTTTTTTCCTTCTAAGAATTCACTGATGACACTGTTTTAGTTCAGAAATACCTGCACTCTAGGATTGCAAAAATCACAGCACATAGTACTAACATATCTGTCTTTTCTGTGATCCTTGAGTCTCTTCAGGCATGACAGTATATGGACATATATGTGAAGGTCTTCTGTTCTTATATTCTCCTGTTGCTTGCATTAGTATCACTTAAAAGTTGAAAACAAAAGCATTTGTGTTCTCAAAGACAGAAGGCATACTGCAAGGCAAAGTCTCTTCCTCAGTGTCTGTATGTCACTTTTACTGTTCTGCTATATAAAAACTAAGTGGATGCCACAAACGCTTTTAAATTAAGCTGTGAATTTCTTCATTGATTGGTATGCATGTATTCGTTGAACTTTTTTCTTTACCTATTCTACTATCGTTATATTAATGCTAATTAACATTAATGCTGCCACAAAATAAAGTCTGTCTAAGGTCAGCCAGTCAAGCATTCAAAGAGAGGAAAGGTTTGGGAAACTTGGGAAGGTATTTGCTCTTTTTTGTATGAAGTTCTTTCTAATGCCTGTAAACAAGGAAAGAGGTAGCAACATCATTTATGTTAAGCTGTACTTTGCTGGAAATATTTGTTTCTTGAAAAACCTGCTCTGTGTGTTGATATCATAGCACCAGTTTCAGCTTGAAGAAAAAGGTTGGATAAGACTGTGAGAGAACTAATAATATCTTCTCACAGGAGAATTGTGTTAGAAAATATTAACCATTCATACAACCTGACTCATTCTAAAAACCAAAACTCTTGTTGTGTAGCAGTGTTTGGTTTTGTGAGTCTAAGGGTAATATTCTCCTTGAGACTGTAAGTGGTGTCCAGCTGGACATCGCTGTCAAAGGGGGAAGAAGCAACCCCATCCTTATCACTGGTGCAGGCTTTAGAGTGACACAGAGTGAGCTAGCTATTGCCCATCACTGTTGTCAGGTCTGTAGATTATGTGCCATTCCCTCCAAGTCTGAACAGGGATATCTACTGAACTAGGTTTAACTTGATGTTATTTTTAGAACAAATTACATTGATTGCATACTATTTCAAAGGCCCCAAGTAATAAAGTACACAATTAAATGTATCTGACTAGTTTCATTCCTCTGTGTGGTTTTAGGTATAAAAACTTAACTATTTGTTTTCCAGACTCTTCTGGCAAAGATTTTGGGCCTACTCTGGGATTGAAGAAGTCCAGTTCTCTTGAGAGTCTTCAGACTGCTGTGGCTGAAGTTAGGAAGAATGAACTCCCTTTTCACAGGCCCAGGCCTCATGTGGTCCGTGGTCGGGGGTGTAATGAGAGTTTCCGAGCTGCCATTGACAAGTCTTATGATGGACCTGAAGATGGAGAAGATGGTATGTTGCTAATGGCACTTATTAAGGGAGACACCTTCACTTAGCACTGCTGAGGGCCAACTCAATAAAGCACATAAGCAAGTGATTCAGTCCAATTAAAGTTGATCACATTTTAAAAGCTGCTCATGTCTTCCACTGAATAGAGCTGTCTTTGCAGTACCCCGTACAACCTTGACTGGGTTTAGTGTAAAGTCTTTCACACATCTCCCGTTGGGGTGGGGGTGGGTTGGAGGATTTAGAACTCAATCCTTAAATAATTATATTTTTCAACTTCAAGAAGCAGCTGCCTCCTTCAGACTACATTAAAAATTATCTTGCTTGTTTTACAGAGCTGTCTACAATTCCCCCTTCTCCAACCAGGAAATTTGTTTCCTGTTATAGACAAGGCAGAGTGTATTGATAGCACCCTGCTGCTCATTCTGTCACCATGGGCTTATAGACCCTAGTCTGGAAATACATCTCCTTTAGCACGAAGCATAAAACTGTACTTGGATCCTGAGCCCCCCAAATAGAAACAACAGAGCTCTTCTCCAACCAGACAGAACAGTTTATGTATTTCTTGTTCAGCCATTAAAATAGGAAGATTCCAGGGAGTGAATGAAATCATTTTGCTACGTAGGTTGGTTATGTCAGTCGCCAGAATCTCTTGTTGAAGGAAGCTCTCAGTGTTTGCATCCCAGTTTTCTCGAGCTGATGGAGGTTAACAATCTAGATTTCAAATAGAACAGTGTTTTACCATGTCAGGATTTTTGTATGAGGAATAATAACTAGAAAACAAGTCACTGAAATAACTCGGTATTTTTAATTTACAATAGAAATTTGCTTGAATTCACTAGGTATGTTTAGTCTGCTTTTTTAAATTATTCAATTAAATGAGCGTTGCGAGTCATTTGAGTACTTTGTTAGACACTCATGCTGTATTTCATGTGTTTTCATTTTGGTGGCCCCTAGCCATCCTCACTGCTTCTTTTTCATTCTGTGCAGATGGTTTCTCTGATAAGAGCTCTCACTCTGGTCAAGAAGCTCAGAACATGGAATCTGCCCTTCCAGGGAATGCTGAAGTAGAAGATGCAGAAACCAAAGCAAAAAAAGACAAAAAAAATAGAGAGAAAGAGAAGAAAAAGGAAAAGGGCAAATCTAAAATCAAAGAGAAGAAAAGGAAGGAAGAAAATGAAGATCCAGAAAAGAAAAAGAAGAAAGGCTTTGGTGTCATGTTGAGGTATGAAATTTTAAAAAGCAAAAACAGCTTTATAACGTAGGAAACAACTGATACTCTCATGAAGTAGTGGAAAAATTATTTCACTTGGACTCAAAATAATGTTTATGTTATTTAAAAAGAAAGCAGTTTATACTTTTACACCAAACTTGTAGCTGAGGCAGAAGACATTTGGCAGACAAAATGTCTTTTTGTGCCTTTGAAATTCATTCCCATATGTCAGAAAAGATTCAAGGTTTCAGGCTAAAAAGAAGCGTGTGTCAGTGGGGGAGGCTTTGTGGGGAATATTTCTGAGTAATTGTGACCCACTCCCACGCTCAGACCTTCCCCTTCTCTTCCCTTGCTTATCTGCTTCCTTTACAAGCTTTGGGGAGAGCAGGATTGCTTGTGTTACTGTAAACAGCCTAGTAACATTTGCAGTTGCTGAAAACCACTAGGTACGATAAAATCTTTGCTTCACAGCTTCAGCCATTGCCTGCATAAAATCTTTGCTTCACAGCTTCAGCCATTGCCTGCAGTGGTCAGAAGCTCACCGTCCTCCCTGCCCAGCATGCATGTGTTTGGATTTCTTCTGTGGTTATTTGGTTGGTTGGTTGATTTTGCATTTCTGGAATCATCAGAGATTAGGCAAAGTTCTTCAGGCCATTTCCTTGCTATTGCTGGAGCCTTTGGTGCTGTAGGCACTCTGGTTGCTATCACCCCTGCCTCTGGTACCTGTTTATTCTACTGAGGATTGAAGTGTTTCCATTTAAGTAGATCTTTACAATTAATATGGGGTATGTGAATGAAATTTAATGATCACCTGGAGGAGATTAGACTGTATGATCATGTGGTCACTTGTGGCACTGAACACTTAATGTTAGCTTTAGGAGGCTATTAGTTTTTCTTAGCATGCTGTATTGCAGACAAGCCAGATACATACAAAAGCCACAATCATTGCTTAGGCAAAGATGCATTTAACTAGTAATCTAAGAAATTCAGTTGCAAGGTCACTCACTTAATGATATTCATTAGGGCAGTGATATATGAACTCCAACTGGAGCTTTCTGTTGATATGTCCTCTGGAGTCAAATGGCTTGTGTTATATTGACATGAAAGCTGACTTTCTTCCATGTATCGTCAATAGGAATCCTCAGAATTGTCCTATCAACTTTTGAACACTGCAGAGATATTGTCAAAAATATACAGGCATGGTTATATGCTGAATTTGCATGATTTCAGCAGTTGTTAGTGTTCATAAGATGAAGGTGCGTGGGTATACCAGTCTGCATTCAAATGGGGCTCTTTAGGAAGGCTGAGGAGGCACAGTCACACCTGTGCGTTGCACGTGCATTTGTGTTCATACTGTTTAAGGAAATAGGGCTTAACATGCAACAGTAGTCAAAACACTGAATAATTAGGAAGGTGACTTCAACAACTCTCTACCGTATCTTAAGCTTGATGTCTATTTTCATTCTTCTTTTTAACTCTTTGGCGTGAAAAGGGCTGTTGGAAGAGGAGGGGAGTGACACAGAGGTCTGACAAAAGCATAAGTGTTCTGTTTCAAGTATCACTGGCAGATTTGAAGTTTGAAGCGTGAAGTCTTACTTACGGGGGTGTGATGCCTGAGCCAGAAAGAACATGGGATGACATCAGAATCCAAAACAAGCAATTGTAGTTGACAATCTGATAGTTTGACAGAAATCTGATAATGATCAATATGCAAAGCTGGGAACAATAGGTTACCATTCTTGGCAATTCCCTTTTTCAGAATACATTTCACATTTTGGTTGTACACAAGCTTTATACATCTGTTCTTTTCATAAGCTTCTCTCAATTTAGATTGATAGTCTTCCCAGCAGACAGTAGTTGTTAATAATATTTATTTATCTGTATGGCAGCACAGAATGGGATTCTATCCTACACCATTGAAAATCTCTACAAAGCCCCAAAGATGTAAGCAACAGGTTATAATGAACAGAGAAGGAGTTGTTTGTAAAAGCTAACAGTTCAACTGTGAGGTTTTTAGAGGTTCTGTGTCCTTGTCAGTGTTTCTTCCTAGAATTTATAAAATTGTTCTTGAAAAGAAATTCTTTCCTGAGAAGGTGAGAGTCCTAGGGAATCCCAGCCATGATAAAAGTGAAAGAAGGGTGATGACCTGTAAAGATTGAACAAGAGCAAACAGTTTACAAAAGAATTGGGGACCACATGTCCTGCTCAAGATGAGCAAAACCAGGCTGGTATTTTTTCAGGGAGAAACTGTTGTGGATGGCATGAAAAACAAAAACAATTAATCTGAATGTTTTTAAAAGAAATAATAGGAAACTAATGGGGGAACTTAGAAGGGGTCAAATACTGACTAAATACTAGATTCAAGAGGTATTTTTCAAACTGGAGTTTTGCACTGTGAAGTGAGGAGTGCATGTCAGGAGGGCTAGGGAGGAGGAGACTGCAGTAAGAAGGTTTGAATGATCAAGTGTTTTAGCAGCACGGTTGGAAAGAAACAGCCAGATTTTTTTATGACATTGTGGAGATGAAACTGGCATGTTTTATTGGTGGAACATCTGTGGAAGGAAAGAGAGAAGCTGAAGATGACAAAGTTGTGAGCTTCTGCAACAGGCAAGGTGACTACTAATTCTTGGTAGCTTAAG
>VYZW01030896.1:12498-14019 GCA_013401315.1 Balaeniceps rex | reverse complement strand
ATCTAGAAATCAGTGTCAGGGTATTTTAAAATATCCCATAATTCCCATAAGGGAAAAAAGCTTGAAAATGTGTCTCTTTGGAGACATTTGTAAATATTTCTTTGGCTACATCCACACAAGTGGGAGACCATGCCCTTAAAACTGTAGAATACTGTAAGACGACCCAGAGGGACTAAGCGATATCAAGCCACATTGAAAAGTATAATGGAAGTAAACTTCAATTTAGAACAATAAGAATAACACCTTCTCACAAAAGCAATCAGTATTATCATACATGATCACGGGTTTCAAACTTTAAAAAACNTTAGTTCCCTTTGAGGGGAATGAGGAAGATGCACAGTACTTTCATTATCTGTCCCTAAGTGTTTTTTGTCAAATTTTGACTCTGCCAGCATTCTTCAATGACAGACATTAGGTATGACATTTTTTGACACAATGTCAATAGTGACATCAGTAACATTTGACACAAGGCACATTGGGGTTATTTGGCACAGACAATTGTATAGCTCAGGGCACTGGAGATCCAATGCATAAAGAGTTTTACCTCCAAGTCACCAGTGAATATCTAGCCCAATGTTTTCTAACTGTTACCAACTGATGGCTCCTCAGAGTCTTATACAGAAGGAGTTTGGGTGTATTGAACAGATGTCCAGAAAACAAAAATCAACACAATAAATTACATTAATCTGTGCCCTATGTTGAAACACCATGGAATGAATAGCCAGCGACGAAGCTATTCTTCAACTGCTGTCTGTAATTCCTTTTAAAAATGGTTGAATCCCAAAGGAGGCACAGGAGGATCAAATGAGTCAGAGAGCACTACAGCACTAGTCTCCTGAATAAGATTTCTGTCTCAACAGGTTTCATTCCCATGGCTTTCATTAACAGTTAAATATACTTATGGGAAAATATAAATGTGAAATGTTACTTTCAATGATGCGTTTTCCAAATATTTCACGATTGGCTAATACACAGGACTCACAAATGCTGAACAGAAACAAAATGAATTACATATAGGATCACTCTAGAATTTCCTAGAGTGCCACAGTCCTGATTAAAGAAAGCACTTCTACCTACATCGAATAAAGCACTCATCTAAGAGCAGAGTCTTGCAATATCTATTAGGCACCTGGCTGAGCTCCCGAATCCCGCGTTCGGCCCCAAGATCCATTACACAAAACCTGGAAGCTCTGGACATGAGCAGGAAGAGGTGTTAGTCCTGGGTACATATGAACCTACCTGGACCTACAAGGACAGTCACCTGCATAAGGTACCTAGGTGCTTGAAGAATTTTATATTACTAAGCATTGCACCCAAAGATTTAGAAATCTGAATTCCACTGAGTCTTTATATAGTGTATGAATCCTCTTTCGGAGCAGACATTTTACACTTTTGTCTTATTTTAAGGTTATGCTTACGTTCAAATACCATCAGCACATGCAACTTCACAGGAGCAGGACTTCTTGAATGAACAAGACATTTTTTTTTTAAAAGTTCAGAGCTAAGTGCCTTATTTATAGA
>VYZW01030896.1:2498-7498 GCA_013401315.1 Balaeniceps rex | reverse complement strand
CACTACAGAAAACCGGGAGAGTATATGGAGATTTGAACTGCTCAGAAAAATTATTTGAAATATTTCAATTAAGATGATTTTAATAATAAATTAAGCAGATGTCAACAATCTTAAAAAAAAGAAAAAAGATAATTGTTCTCACAGGGGGAGAAATGGTAGTGTTATTTCCAGGGAGACAGATTGTATCATACAGAACGTTTGTGCAAAAAGTTTGTTTGTCTCATACAGTACCAAGCATAAAAAAAAAGACACAAACTGTCACTAAAAAGTCAGTACTACCTTAATTGGTAACTAAATTGATATTCTTAGCATTATGCCAAGGTTGGAAGGTCAGTCCCTTGAAATAAAGTATTTGGCTAATCTGGGAAAGTTTGCATTGACAATGCCTGTCAATACAGAGGACCTTTGATCCACAAGGCTGAGAAATCCAGCAAGTCTTAACACATTTTATTATTATAAACTAAACTTAAAATGTACACATAAACAGGATAGTAGAAAAAGTAAAAACCTTGCCTTAGATCTCCTCTTCTTTTACTTTTCTGGAGCTCTTCTGCCACAAGTTTTACACAAATTAAAGCACTGCCTACTGCTGAAGTTGACTTAAATATGGGTCTTCATTTACTGAGAGGTATAGTTTTCAGTTTAAAAAAAAACAACTTGGTGCTGTAAATAAAGCTGCAAGGTTTCACACGGGATTTCTATGTTATTGAAAGCACACTAGAATAGGGTTAGGAAAACACAAATCAGTGTTGCAGGACTGTGACTCCTTCATAAACAGAAGCCAAACTGTGTCAGTTTTCAAATAACAGAAAAGACTTACTAAAAGCTTCAACATGTTGGGAAGAATGTGCCCTACAATGCCAACTTACTGCAATAAACCTAGCTCAGTAACTAGACTGTGGGCTTCTTTGTGTCTCATATTCTGAATGCAGAAAAAAGAAACAAGACCTCTGTGCCTCCTGCTATTGGGGAAAGAGTCTGAAGAGGACTGAGAACTGACAGCTCCTAAAAATAATAAAGCAACAAGTAGAGGCAGACATGGTGATTCTCAGGAAGGACTGACATGAAAGAGCCATAGCTGCTAAACTCATTATCACAGGTAGATCTGTTAAAAATGAAACTTTCAGCAGAAAATTTGGTTCTGACCCAAAACAGGCCAAAACTGACATGGAAATGTTTACCTTGGAGAAATCAAAACACTATCCTTAAATTCTGTTATTTATGTTTTAATATCCTGTATTACAATATAGCGTAACGATCTAAAACCATCGAACGTAAACTAGGCATTTCAACTTCATCAAAACATTTGCATAGTTTCCCCTGAAAACTTCAGAAAATACACAATATATGCTAGAAATCATGTCAATCAAATTAAAAATTTTCAAGACAAAACATATTCTTAACTATTCTTTTCTGTGAGTTTGTGGGTGATGATCTGTCCCCACAAAAGGAAAGAACAATTCTGAGGAATAAAAATAAGCAGTGTAAATGGCTGGATCATTAAAAGCTGAAGGGGGGGGGGGAAAGAAAAAGAAAAAAAGAGCAGCTCTGAACGAGACTGGTCCGTCTAATGCCTTCAGCATGCAACTGACCTCCCTGAAACAACTCGCATGCATCAAGTTCCCCTTGTGCTTCGGGGTTTTGCTCAACTGGGAAACATCCTCTGACCCTCATTCTCAGCATGAGGATCAGTGCCCCATCACTCCCTGTGGGACCTACTGTGGGATGGGATAGGATAGGATACAACTAGAAAGGATAGGACTGGATAGGATAGGATAGGATAGGATATTTCAGTTGGAAGGGACCAGCAATGATCATCTAGTCCAACTGCCTGACCAATTCAGGTTAGCCTCACCCATGTCCTAATGCTCCCCAATCACTCACCCTGTGCTGCCACTTGGACATTATTTTCTGCATATGACCTGGATTAGCACAATTCTGCTCCTCTTTAGTTAGTGGGGAGGAGTGGGCTCCAACTCTGAGAATTTTCAACACCTTGTTAGACAAAACACCCAAACCCTAATGCGTAAATTGTGGTCTCCCTGACCCATTCGTGCATCCCTCCCCCCTTCTTCTGTCTGCACCCTTCAAGGAAAATTTCAGGTTTTCGTTGAAAACCAGAAAGTTCTTTTAGTTTCATTTTCAATGTTTTTTAAAAAAGACAAAAACTGTCTCAAAATACTTCTAGAGTAACTTTGGGACAAAAAAGGGCTCGTTTAACAAATGCATGTCCTATTAGCAACCAAAAAAAATTTAAAAAAATTATTAGACCTTACATTTTTCCATCGGTACTTTCTTTTTCAAAGTTTCTTCACTATGAATATCAGGTATATAAAAAACAGACCTTACCTACTGTTCATGAACTTATGCAATGGACATGGGTGAAAATAAGAAACCCGTTCAGTGAAAAAATACAAAGATTAGAATGTGCATTTCATACACATTTGTTTTTAAGGGATATATCAATAGGATATTTACATTATTTCAATAAATACCAAAACAATTATTCTCCACTACAAAAAGAGACTTGGTCAAAGTTTTTGTTTTAAGGTCATGTTTGAGTACTAGTATTTAAGCCAGCCCAAGCCTGGAAGCAGTACAGCACTTACAGGGAAAATGTGTATACTTCCCCCTCGCCCCCTGCCAAAGCCACAGTACTGTAGTTTTCCTATTTCCATCGTTATTAGTATAAAAAAATTAGTACAAACCAAAAAAAGAAATTTCACTCCTACTTTCGTATTTCTTTAGATCTTAACCTGACATTAATGAGCAAATACACACTAGGATGATGATCACACTGTAGGATAAAATGGCTCATATACTGTGTTGATAAGCTAAGATGAAAGAAATCCAGAACAAAGACACAACAGTATTGTGAAGATATGTTTAGATTCCAAAATATTTGTATCAGTCAAAGATAGAAACACCCAAGACAAAAAAACAACTGATAAATAGAAACATCCACTTTTTTCCACTTGACTGTATAATAAAGATACTGTATATATTAAAGCATTACTCCATTACTATGCCTAGCTGCCACATACAATACACAGATACATTACATACATATTTTCCATCTGATCTCTGATGCATTTGCAGCTCCCACCGAATATCAATGCCATCGCTAAGCAAGCATTTGAGGATAGGATTTAAGTTACAGGAGACAAAGAAGATGCTCAAATGGAAAGAGTACTGCCATTGAAATCCTGACCCTGATGATCTAAGACTGTAGTTGAGGTCCTTTTGAGTAACATCTCTGACGCAATTCTTCTTGAATTTCAGAACAANTCCCTTCTTGAATTTCAGAACAAAGCATTATGGTTTGCACTGGGCGGTCTACTGGACTATACTAGAGGAGTTCACAGGAACCGTGGCTGCAAAATCCAGAAAGGTTACCTGAAGGGCATGCAAACCCCTTATAACCACTCTCACTCCAACTACAAAAGTGATGCAGATGGCACATTTCTTCATTTATACTCTACTGGGTAGCGCCTTCTTTTTCAATAGCAATCATGTACCACAGCTTTTCCTCTCCATTTTCCTGCCAGATGAAGGTTTTTTTTCTCTTCTCATGCCGATTGGCTTATTTATCTAAGACATTGTGACACTTCATTCCATCATAATGTGGCACTGTTCCCCCAAAGTGAGACCGGACATTAGATGTATCATTCTGAAACGTGAATATTAATGCCCAAAAGAGACGAACCATGAGCACCACAGATGGACAAGAAGGGATTAGACAGAAATTGGTAACAGGATTGATAACAATTTACAAGTACATCAGACACAATGGCACATCGCCTTGATCGACAAGAACTATTCACAAATTGTACTTCCACAAGCACTTTCAGTGCTCTCACAAATCAAGATTCATAATAAGCATTTTAAGACTGGTAGGTTTTTTTAATGGCATCAGCCTGATGCCAAGCACAAGTCAATAGGAAAATTCAAGGAATTTTCAAGGAATTAAAAGCTGAAGCAAATACAAAAGACGCACTGGATGAATGCTGCAGCAGTCAACCACTTACACTTAAGAGAGAAGAAGAGCTTATAGTCCAAAAGAGAATTTTCCAACAATAAAGTATGATGTACTATATTTAAGGCATGAATGCTGAACTTGACCAGACAGTTCATAATAAATGCTATATGATCAGTTTGGGATTTTTTTTAATATAATTTCGTGTTTAAAGACATTCTAATTGCTGCTAGAAACTGCAACTGTTTAGAAGTGCTGCCTAACAGCCCCATTACAAGTCAGGCACTGTATGCAAAGGCATGCTCAGGGAAAAATAAAAACACCCTGCACTTGGGATACTTTTTGTCTCAATGACTGGAAAAAGTAATTTCCCCAAGAGAGTAAATAATGGTGAAATGTATCAATCCCACTGATTCTCCTTCTCTTCTCCAGTTAATCCGAGTTTGCTAAAACCAACTGCCTAATGACATTATTTTGTGATTTTACAGCTACTTGTGTTGATGCTGTGCAAAGGACACAAGCACAAGGACATGTTCTTGGTCATGTGTTTAAAAAACCCTGAATTGAGAATGATTTGAAGAGTTGCTGCTTAGAATTTCTTCCACTAAAGATAGGTACGCATGGTACTTCATTGAAATAGTCAAGCTAGGTCAAAATTAGGAAAAATTAGCACAAGCAGACCACCAGATTAACACAGCTTTATTCCTTTCACTACACAACCTAAACCAGGTACTTCTGCCTAACGTATTCTGTGCCTGTCAAACTTTCTGCAACACTAAGCCAAGTACTTTTTTGCTGAAAAGGATGCAAGCTGAAATTAATTTATTTTTAAAAAAAGAGAGCCCAAAGTCTTCCTACTTCTTGATTAATGCCAATTTTATCTTTCAATTTACTTGTTCACACAGCACAAGAATTCACATCTTCATTAACTTAGTTTGTATTGTTTACATGTGTTTGCAGAAGATGCATATCTCTGCTGTCCCATCCTAAAGCCAGGCCTGGCTCTAGCATGGCAGTCAATGCA
>VYZW01030881.1:4664-27530 GCA_013401315.1 Balaeniceps rex | reverse complement strand
TTTACTTCTCTGTTAGTTTGGGTAGGATTTACTGTTCATAGGAGGAGAACAATAAAAAACCAAACCAATTCATACCACACATCATCAGGAAATAAATTCTTCATAGGTGGCCTGCGGCTAGATAAATGCTGCCTCACTTTAAGGTGGAGTGATTAACCCAGTGCAGTGGGATAGTTTCTAGGTCAGAGAACACACTTGAAGCCATCTTGCCTCCTAATGACAGTAGTGCTGGCCTAAAAAGGCAGGTATTTTCTGCTGCATGGTGTTGATTCACTTGTAAAACTTCTAATAACTGCTTTCNATAAAAATAAGTTGTAGCTTGTTTCTTCCAAGAATACCAAATGCTTTACAAACATTAATCAAATTTCACAACATAGGCAAAGACATTTTGGTATCATGGATAAGATAAAAGTTTTAGGCCATGGCCAACTGGATGTTTTTATCTAGTTTCCACAACAAAGATNNNNGTGTGCATATTATCATTGCTAAATATAAGGGGAGAAAAATTTTGGTAGGAATTTTTTCTTTTCCTATTTCTGGGATGTTAAAAAAACTGTGCTTAAAAAAAATCTGTTACACACACATTCTCCATTCAACCACTTTTTGCAGGTGGTCTGGGGCCAACAAGATCCTCAAGCAGTCAGACCAATCACTAAATACCATAATTTGGTCAAAGGAATTTGACATCTTTGATAAACAAACACCACTTCAGTGTTTTCTAGAATAAGGTTATTTTGAGGCTAAAATAGGGCAGCAGCTGCCTCACTATTCAACAACTGAAGACAAAATATGAAAAGCATTTTAGCCAAGTGACAGTTCAGGGGTAACTTAGGGGAGACAATGTAAAGAACCCAATCTATTAAACTCTTATGAAAATGGGTAATGATTTAAGCCATAGTTTCAAATTTTATCTGAACTGAAACAAGCTATGTGTGATTTATAAAAAATTTTAAGGACTTGTTGGCTTTCAGATTAGGAAGACAAATATGCCATTGCACAAGTTATACTCTTGCAATTAAAACCAACTGTACTGACTTGAGAGAACAAGAAAGTGCAGATGTTAAGTTACAGACACTATACGAAAAGCTCCTCTGATTCAATACTGTTATCATTTTGAATGCAAGATCTTCATTGGGGAATATGATCAGCTAAAATTAATGTACTATCACTGCAGTAAGATGTTCAAAATCCCTCAGCATTAACCTTGGTCTGTTCTGTCTGAAGGCAGAGAGTTATTTCTCAATGAATATTTACCCAGTAGTTGTCTAAATTAGCTTCCTCTCTGTCCAAGGTAAAATTACGCATCTAGTGGTCTTTATTCATAATTGCAGCACATTAAATATGTGATTCACTGATCTAGATTACATTATGTTAAGATGTTTTTTGCTTGATCAAAAAAGCAGTTAATTGTTAATTCGGCATTTTCCAACTCAAAAAGTGTCTCCCATAAAAAAATCAGTGGAAACCTGTTACATTTGTTTTCTAAATTAATTTTATCTTCATGAACCTGTCCCATGGAAATTACCTGACATGTTGATCTGCATTTTCAGGTGTCAATGGTACTCAAATATGCCCAGTCTCAATTGCCGTAGCAGAAGACTATGGTTTTTATGGCAACATCCCTCGCCTCCGATACCTTCGCCTGGATGGAAATGAAATTCAACCTCCAATCCCATTGGACATCATGATATGTTTCCGACTACTTCAAGCTGTTGTCATATAAAGATATAGCAGTGTCACTCTTGTGCTGTGAGAATGCTAAGATACAAGTTTTGCTGGAATGAAACTTGTTCTAGCTCATAAATCAAGCAGTAACATCTTTATTTTGACTTTAATTTTTTCTTTGCTTGCAACTTTTCTACGGCTGAAAAGATTGTTCTTCTTTCAGAAGAGATTTTGGATGGACATGAAACGTGCTTAACACTTTACCTAAGAATTCCTAATGCGAATATATTGAAAATCATCTGTGTTCTTACAAATATTCCAAAATATTGGAAATAATATCTTACAAATATTCCAAATATTCCAAAGCAAATTCTTGTCTACTCCATCTTTCTTGTCAAATGCTACAATGTCTATCCTGTTAACATCATTGCTACAGACAAATTATAGTCCTTATTTTGTTACATAGTAACTAACACAATGAATTTGGGTGCACTTGGCTAAATAGATGTGCTAGAAAAATCATGAGTTGCATGACTACTAGTTATCAGGACTGCCACTGTCTTTTTTAAGATAGTGACTAATGGTGAACAACAACTCAACATGTAAATAACTCACAAATTGCTGTCCTCCTTGGAAGACTGATGCTTTTAAGGCACAAAGTATATGAGGCTCAGAGTACAAAGCAATATACTGAATATATATTGCTGTATGATTTCATTCCGTGTATGATTTCAGAATTGGAATACACTGATCCAACTCAAATCTGGGGACAAGGGAGCACAAAATGAAATCTTGGTCTATCAAAATGCCAGTTTTCTGCTGTTTCATTTTTCAGTATTCCATTTCTAGTTTTGACACCATTTCTTTCTGTAGCTTTGGGTAGTCATTGAATATTTGGTTTATTTTAGTTTCCATAGAGATAAAACCAAGAACAGTAATGATTACATATTTGACAGACCAGGTACTCCACAGAAATTGGAATGGCTAGTTAATATAGTGGTGATAAAGAGAAAATTAAGAAATTAAGAGATACATCCCCTCCCAGTTATTTACTGAACTAGCCAAATATTTGCATAAGAATTGTATCAGTTTAAGCAAATACAATCAACTCAGAGCAGTATTTAACTGTCTGCTGACTCATATACATGCATATAATAACACTGGATTTTAGAGAAATCCGGGTATTTAGAATACAGCACTTTCACAATTCTCTAACAAGGGACATATCAATGGCCATCTTTTTTATGAAATCTGGTTGTTTTTTTCTATTTTTATAAGATAATATTGGGATTTCAATACACATCTTGAATATTAGAGTCAAGTATTCACTGGGAGAGTATGACATTTTTATTTCTGATAGCCAGCACAACAGACTATCCATCAGTCATATTATTTTAGTCTTCTTGTATTTGTAGATAGAAGCAGTTAGGTGCTCTTTGATAGTTTGCATCTATTTCTAACATTTTAAGACTGGCCTCAGTAACAAGCATTTAAAGACTATGCATGTGGTATAACTTTTTCTTTGAAGATGAAGCATTTTCTTAAAAGTAGATTTTTAAAAGGGTTGAGAACTGCAATTTCTAACATTCAATCTCTTTTTATCTGAAAATCAGGCCTTATTCTGCTCCAGTGCACTTGTGGAAATAACCCAGTATAGAAACCCAGCATAGAAATAACCCATTCAGAAATCCTATTACAAAAACATTTATTTTAGCAGTTCTTTTTATGTGATTGCTGAGAAACTCCTGCCCTTCTAACAAATTATTTTCTGTACCTCTGTGTTCAGCCTATATGAAAAAATACAGATTTTAAAAGTCTCTACAATATGTATGCATGTTTACCTATGTTCTTTACTCAATAATAGCATAGTAATTTATTTTTTTGAAAAAAAAAATATGTGACAGTACTACTAATTAAATTATAACAATAATTATGTGCTTGTACTTGGAAATTAATTTCTACATTAAACAAAGAACAAATATACATACTCCAAAGTGAATATTCACAGGCATGTATGCATATCATTAACATTATTTACAGTTCTAACTGATCATATGGCAAAGCGTCTTGAAGTTCCAGCCAAAAATTATGACCCTTTTAGGCACTGTATACATATTAAAACAGAAAAGACTAACCCTTCCCCAAAGAGATGTCAAGCTTATATAAGAGAAGGGATGATATATAAAATCATATAGGGACACTGGAGTATCAAGGTATTCAGTTTTCTTGATAGGGGCATTATGTGATGAAATCAGGGGCACATAATCTGATTAAATCACTTTTAGCAGTTATTTTCCACCAGCTGGCCTGTTATTAATGGATTTTTCTGACCCACTGTAGGGTGGAAAGCCTTATAAATTAGTTCTTCAAAGGTCAGTACCATCTTATGGAATGATCTTTGGACGCATGCAGATTGATGCTCAAGAGTTGTCCCTGTCAAATCCCACTTAATCTGCGTGAAGACAAAAATTCATGATACATCCTTGGACAAACTTTTATTGGGCTGAAGAGCTGCTGCTGCCAAGTGCTCTTTGTTCTACACCTTTGATGCAACCTGCTGACTCCGCATCTGGGAACTGTTTAATAAAGAGAAAATCCTAAGTATCCTCATTTAGGCTAATTTGTCCCATCTTGATTCCCTCTGCCACAACCAGCAGTATGAAGTAGAATGAAAAATAGTTATGTTAGTGCAGTGACCTTCGCAAAATAAATTAACCCTGTTTGGGGTTTGAGTTGCTTTACTGCATGCATGTCTATTTGCAACAGTCTTATTGTTCTTAAACATTCTGGGAAAGTCAGTGAAATTTCCCCTCGGATTACAATAACAGGCCTAAACTGTATTATTGTGTGGAACTAAACAATGTAGGCTTTCAGCCACACCTCATTCAATCCATTCGTTATGCCAGAAGACTATAAAGGAAAATGTAAAACACAATGCCCTTTTCCCTGTGAAGAGGGTCCCTAAAATAATGTAAAAAGCATCACTGTGCTTGAAAGTCTGATGTTAATTCTTCCTAATCCAAGATTGGTCTAAGACTCCCCACTGATATTTCCTGGTTCAGAAAAAACTGCAGTCTCTTCCACTGCAAGGAAGCAGGAATGGACCTCTCAGCTGTCCTGTCTGAACCCACAGCTGCCTTCATAAAGCTGACATTTGTTTCACTTAATTGTCAGAGCACATCACAAACAGTTTTGAATGGAATATCGTGTACAGAAACAAAGACATTTACAAGTATGAGAAGCTGAGAACAAAGCAGGTCACCTTAAGCACGTTGCAGTTGTGGTCAGTCGCTAACCAAACCACAAACACCTAGCACTTTGCCAGAAATGCAGATTACGTATGAGTTAATTTTGAAATTATGGTCGTTAACACAGATGTGCTATCACCTCAGCCTAGGGTACAGACAGTTGCTCTGTAAAGAAAAACATTAAAGCAAAGAGAGAGGCTTAAGAACTGGGAAATACCCAGATGTTTCTGACATGTCTGCCAGCTTGATTGGAGGCTGGATGCTGGATCTATCAAAAGACTGTGTGGTTTTATAATGCAGCTGGCTCTGCAGGAAGAAAAGTCCTTTATAGATGTTGCCAACATAGTTAAAAATTCAGCCATATGCATGAATATCCCTGCTCTATATTCTTTTCTGGCATTTTCTGTTGCTTTCTCAATATTCCCAACAGTTTGCTACCACTTTCTTCTTCAAAATTTGTAATGAAAAACACCACCACAACAATCATCCGCAGAGATGCCAGTGACCACAGCAACTTGTGTGACGCTTGAAGGAAGAAACACAAACACTAAGAGGTAAAAATTTGGAAAACAACTAGAAAGCCAATTTACATGTTTGTAATCACTAACTCCAACACATATTCTGTGTCACTGAAGGGATTTTCATTCACCCTTGCTGCTCCCAAATGGTTTACAATACTTGCTGTCATTTTTCCAGCCTAGAAAAACTATTTGCTGATATTATATTGCAGCTAGTTTCGTTATCTATCTGGAATTGTCGTGGTTTAGCCCCACTCGGCAACTAAGCACCACGCAGCCGCTCGCTCACCCTCCCCCTCCCCGGTGGGATGGGGGAGAGAATCGGAAGGGCAAGAGTAAGAAAACCCACGGGTTGAGATAAGAACAGTTTAATAATTGAAATAAAATAATAATAATAGTAATAATAATAATGATAATAATAATAATAATAATTGTAATGAAAAGGAGAACGAGAGAGACAAACAAAACCCAGGGAAAAGAAAACAAGTGATGCAACCGCTCCCCACCCGCCGACCGACACCCAGCCAGTCCCCGAGCAGCGATCGCTGCCCCCCGGCTAACTCCCCTCGGTGTATATACTGAGCATGACGTCATATGGTATGGAATAGCCCTTTGGTCGATTTGGATCAACTATCTTGGGCCGTGCCCCCTCCCAACTTCTTGTGCACCTGGCAGAGCATGGGAAGCTGAAAAAGAAAGTCCTTGACTAGTCTAAGCATTACTTAGCAACAACTAAAACATCAGTGTGTTATCAGCATTCTTCTCATGCTAAATCCAAAACACAGCACTATGCTAGCTACTAGGAAGAAAAGTAACTCTAACTCAGCTGAAACCAGGACAGGAATCACATTACTGTAACACCTAAACTGCTGTGTTGGTTGTTGAACAGCTAATATCCCACTTCTGCCATATGTGGCAGAGAATCTTTGGCATTGTTGAAGCCAGCAAGTAAACATCCTTCTCTTGACTCCAAGTCTCCTCCATAATTGCATTTTTTTCCCCAGAATTACTTATCTATTTAAACATAGAGGGTAGCTTTAAAGGCACCACTCTGTCTGTGTAATGGTGCTCAGGAGTAGTACTAACCACTTCAGGTCAAGCGTATGAAGCAATATGTATCATTTGCCTCATGTTCTGCCTTAGCTAATTTACCTACTTCCCCATTAGTAGAGGTAATACTGCTTCCGAGTCCTGTGCTTGCTCTGTCAGTGCTAGTTCAAACAAATCTATACTGTAATGAATTTGAAGCCTTTCCCAATACAGATATTTCTTACACCCCCTGCACTGTTGCCAGCAGCCTGGGTATTCTGAGCAACCTGATCTAGTTGATGATGTCCCTGCTCACTGCAGGGGGGTTGGACTAGATGACCTCTAAAGGTCCCTTCCAACCCAAAGCATTCTATGATTCTATGATTCTATGATTCTTCTTACTCCTTTTGTCTTGGTTTCTGTAGCATATGCCTTTGACCCAGCTATCTGCCTATCAGCTTGATTTAGTTTTGGTTCTTCAGTGGTTTTTAGCTCAAGCACGTTTATGCATGCAGCATGGCTGTTCTGACTTCATCTGTTTCCTGGCAGTTCAGCTGCATCTGGGTTTCTCCAGGGGAAGCGCTGTCCTGACTGCCACACACATACCGCAGCAGAACAGCATGCCCTGCTGCTCACAGCATTCACACCTCCTCCTAAGCACGTGCACGGACCCAGGCTGATGTCATGTAGATAGGGTACATCTGGAAATCTCTTTTTCAAGGCTTCCCCTCTTTGCCCACAGTCTTTTTTGTAGGAAAATTAGTGAAGAAACTGGAATCACATCTTCCACAAACAAAAGACTTCCTAATTAGTGGCTAGGGCAAAGTTACATGTGGAATCAGTAGCTCTCAGTGAAGCTAGACTTTTTCAATATGTCATTTACTCATTAAAATGCTCTATCACAGTTTTTCTGAATTACTAGTAAATTCAGAAAAAATATGCAAATAGTTTCAGCCACAGGAATGAAAAAAAATTAAAACAGTGCTGATGCTTCTTATTTAATAATCCTGTTGCTAAGACATCCATGTAGCATGATACGCCCTTCTCCAGGCAATGAAACCCTGGAATTTGTCTGAAATTGCACTCCTACTACTAGGAAGCCTATTTCAAGGAGGGTAATCTCCTTGTGATGCTCTGCTTTGTTTCAGGACTTGAAATAATCCACCAAATCTCTACCCTGCAGAAAGGATAGGATATTATAGGATCTAGGCTCAAACCCCTGTCTGAATCAGAAGCAGAGTGAATTGGAGTGTAGATTTTTTTCTCTGAGGAGGCTGTTTTGAGCACCAGACTAGAGGTTCACTCTGTTTTGTGTATCCTAAGATTTGTTTCTTTTAATGACTGGAACTGCTTCAAACAAGAAAGAATGATAGCAACCCCTCCCAGCACTGCTTAGCAGCAGAATAGGCAAGAGCTACTCTGCTGCAGTGACACCTAAAATGTCTTCTCTGAGAAGGCTGCCAGGCACAGGGCCCACAAATTCCCTGTCTCTGAATTACTAGCCAAACAGAGAAGTGAAAGCTGTCGGTGCAGATTTTCTCTGAAGGTCATGGCATTTTGGATCTTTTAAAAAGCTAGTCATTTATGTGTTTGTTTTGGTTTGATGTAAGTTCTTTAACATTCAATTTAAAATATAACATAAAAACATGGTGTGAGGTTTATTTTCCATTTCAATAAGGAAAGAAGATGAAAATATTTAATTCTTAGTCACATAAACATAAATATTTTTATATTGGTCTAAACATCAAACAAACAAACAGAAAACCCAATTTTCTGTTCTCGAGCCAAGATTTCTGTGCCTTTTTTTTCCCTCCATTGTTCTTTTTTTACATTTGCATTCTGTCTGGGATCATGTAACAGACTTATCAGGTATTGAAGAACATTGAGAATTATTTCAGCTGCAACATTATTCATGCTTCTTATTCTCCTCAAAGTATTAAAAAGACTTGTGCCTGTATTTTCCTACTTTTGCGCGCTCTGCATGGAGGCCCCCTTTTTTGTGCTGTTTCAACTGCGGTTGTTGTCAATGTTTGTGCAAGATGGAAAACACAGCACTGCCAGGGATTCAAGGCTTTGCATGGTGCCTGCTTTCTGCATATTTAGATATCCACTGCCTACCTCCTGAAGCTCTCGTGGGGCTTATTCCTGGTGGTTTAATACTACCTTGATACTGGGATTTTTCCCAATGTTGGTACTGTAAAGGATGGAGCAGGATAAGTCCCATTGTTGCTGGGCTGCTTCTTACATGGGCCATCTGGGCTGATGGAGGAATGACAGCCTGTGGGCCTTGTGTCTGAGGAGCTGAAGCAGGTGACTAGCAGCTCAGGGTTATGAAGAGGTTGAATTCAGTGGTAAGAATCAAGGCAAGAAGGGTTCAACAGCTAAATCAAGTATGTTTTATCACAAACACAGAGAAGAGAAGATCATCCAGTGCAAGACAGACAGAGGTGAAGATGTAATTGGGGCAAACTTTCAGACTTACAAGTATGTGTGATTACTTGTATAGGTGAGAAATACAGAAAGAGGAAGCAATTACCTCACTCTGGCTGAGGATCAAGAGCGATGAAAAAAAACCCCAATAGTTTCTAAATTTGTTTCAAACTCTACCAGCTTGGAGGATCCTAATACTGACTGAAGTTCAAAACCCCATCTAATGCATTCTGCTTGGCATATGAGACCCCAATAGCACTTCTATCAAATTTAGAAAAAAAACCCAAACCTAAATCTTTGGTATATCAGCCGTGCTTTCTATCACCAGTTATATAGAACTGCTCCCTGAAATACATTTTCTTTTATAGCAGACCTTAACCTTAAATGTGTTAAGAAGAAGAAATTAGGAAACAAGTCCACAGCCTCATCTGTATCAATGCCAGCAAACAGTCCCCTTTAGGTGGGAGCTGCATGTACTCTGGAGGGCAAATATACTTCTAAAGTAATTGCCTCACTAATTTTCATGTGTCCTTCAAGCAGCCATCCACACGGATTGAACTATCTGAATGTCCATGAACTACCTGGAGAAAAGACACCCCAGTTCTTGCACTTCCGATCCCACAAGGGAGTCTGGAGGCTGAATGAGGAGCAAGGGAAGGAAGGATCCTGGTTTGGCTGGGGAAATTTTCATGGCAGCCCGTGATGAATGGAGACATGAGCCAGGACTCTTAGATCGGGATGTCTAAACAAAAGGCTAAAAAAAAAAAAGCAACATAAAAATAGTGAATCCTTAATTACCTTTTGGATTTTAAGCATTCATAGGGTTTATAAAATCATACTTTATCCCTGTGTAACAGGACTAAAAATTTCACTTTTTTTTTTAACCAAAACTGAAATTCTCTATAATCAGTGACTTGAGGAACAGAACTTTTAAGATTGTCACTACCTCAGCCTCACCTGGTTCAGTGCCATTTGTCACTGAGTCCATTTAATGATCTCCCGCAGCTGCATCTTGAGTCATGCCAGCTCAACTCTTCAGTGCAGATAGGAGAAAGATCTTTGGAAACCTATGCATGAAGCTCAGGCAGCTTAGTGCTAGGTACAAAACCGGGGGACTTCAAAGACAAGAAACAGTGGAAAGCTGTGAATGCAAAAATTTAAACTTTTTTTCCCCAAAACTTGCTTTTTGGATTACACTGACTGACAACTTTTGAGGGTTTTCTGATAATGTGTAATGATTTGTCCTTTCTTGTTTACCTTCTCAGAGGTAAACAGTAGGTTGGTGACACAAATGGATTTGTGGCCTTGGGGTTTCTTTTTGCATATTGACCATTGTGATCAGGACTAAACACTCATCGGTCAACTCTTCCAAGTCTCCAGAAACTATTTAAACATAGCAGTTCAGGCACAGCCCAGCAGTTGTAAGTGCTGCTGAAAGCTCATGTAAACATATCCTTTGTTTAAAAAAAAAAAAAGTGCCTCTCCTTTGAAAGCTGTTACTGTTTCCAGGGAAAATATGTCAAATACTCCTACAGTTTTCATTAACTTTTTCATCATTTCAGAAACCATTTCCATAACAGTTCTGATGAATTCATGTGCCTTATTTAAAAGAAAATAAACTTTGAACAAGCATATCTTATCATTAGCAAACAATTCAAAATGTTTTAAATAAATCTTTTCACTTTGATCTGCTAGAAGACACATTTCATATTGAATCTTTGCAACCCATTAAAATGAAAACACTTATAATTTCTGAATTGTCCCTGCTCTGTGTGTGTGTAGAGACACATATTTTAATTTTAAGACTGTTTTAGAATTCAACAAAATGCTTGAAGAACTGGAAATCACCAGAGCTGGTGACTGCAGTCTACTTGTTCGCTAGGAATGGAAATTCCTATTCTTTCAAGAGAAGAAGCCCTCAGACCAAAACCTCTTAACTCATCTAAAGATGAGTGGGACATGCTGAATCCCTGTTCTTTCTACAGCTAAAAAATGCTAAAAACACTGCAAATTAGCTAGCTTATACAGCCCTTGACCAGGTTATGCTTCCCCCTCTGCATCACAAGATCATGGAGTTATGTGGTCGGTTGCTGCTGAACTGTGAGCAGATACAAACAGTGTGGAAAGGTGAGTGATGTGATAAAGCCCATTTGTATGTGATAGAGTCCATTTATATGCGATATGATCATATGAACAAATGGGACACAGGTTAATAGATTACAGCCAAACTGGCTGTGGAAGGTATTCTTTACTTAGAAAGGTTTATTAGCCTTTGCCGCATAGATGCTCTTTTCCCCTTAAAAAAAGCCATTTTACAGTATTGTAATTGTGGAAAAACTGTCTGTTTAGGGAGAATTCTTAGAGATCTCAAAAATCTGTGCAGGAGCTTCAGCCATAGTTATCAGTTTTACACAATACTCTCAGATATATGAAGAGCCTTTTGTTGCAGCCAATACTTGGCCAAGTAAGAAAACAACTGTATTGGTCATTAATTATGTCACCAATATAACCACAATGTGATAAGGAAGGAGACAAAGGAAGTTAAATACTAGAAGAGAGAGGATAAGAGATGTGAAAAAGAAGACTAGGGAGGGAAAAGCAGAGAAGGAATTTGGGATGGGGGGTGTAAAAGAGGAAGAAGGAAAATAAGAGTAATTTGGAAAAGAAGGAAGCTTGACAGATGCCTTTTTGGGCATCCCTTTACGTGAGAGTAAAAGGAGGGGGAAGGAGACACAAAGAGCTCAGATGCTTTTTGGGAGAAAAACTGAGAGACTGGGAGCTTGGAAACTACTGGTCCACAATGCCTCTTGTAGCAGTGTTGTGGTTTTTCTTAAAACCTGAGACTTATAACACCTCAGCATAGTCTAGCGTTACTTCTTTTGGGAACTGGCAGGACAGCAACAGCTAATAGTAAGTGTTTAATAATTGTAATGCTGTCTAAAGTGCTGTGATTAATACATAATCCAACATTTGAGCCCTGTCCAAACACAAAGAAACTGTGCCGATGTGAAAATAACACCTATGAGCTTCCTTCAGATCATGCATTACTATATTTTGTGCACTGCTTCATGCTGCTGTGGAGTTGCATTTTAGAATGAATTCCAGAAGGAATATGGTAATATGCCATAACCATGAATTTCATTAAAGATTTGTTGGAAACCACATGAAGAGGCAATGTCAGCTGGCAAATCAACTCTGCCGTGTTCTCAGGCTTAACCTTTATCCTGTAAACCATATGCTTCTCCATGTGCTTAGTTTTATCAGCTAATGTTTCAGACACTGGCTGATATAAGATCTGTGGTCTACTAATTTTCAGTGGCCCTTTAACTTGTTGGGTTTTTCAGAAGTTCTATAGCCCCTTGAATACTTTCAGGTGTTGAATCACGGCTCAGACGTACTACAAGCTCAAAAGCAAAGTTTTGCTTCTTGCTAGCCTCCACTTAACATCATGCAACAAAAAAGTCCTCATTTTTCCTAGGAACACTGGAAAAAAGAGTGCCCATGCTGAAAGAGAAAAGTCAACATTGGATGGTTATAGAAACAATGTTTAAAGAAGTTCTAAGTACAGTCCCAACACTGGTTAATCATAAAATCTTTGACATCTCTACTCTTGTAAACGGGATGGCTTTGTAGATTCATCTTATTCGTGACAGGTAGACCAATGGATACTTAATCTTGATTAATATGGACCAAATTCAAGTTTAAATTCAGATTGCAGAATATCAGAAATCAAACTCACAGGAATTTTTTACTGGAGAACAGGTTACCTTTCCAGATAAACATTTTTCAGGCTTTTTTTTTTTTTTAATGGCAGATAAACATCTGATCTTACATCCTTTGGGGTTCCAGGAATCTAAGAGTGTATCGCCTATTACATGGATAGATTGGGTTTCTTTGGTCCCAAAAGGATTCCAGTCAACAAATCGACAGTGAAAACAGCAGCACTGTTTTGAAATGGCCATGACAGCAACAGCAACAAAATTCAGCTGTTCCCTCAGCCTGGACTACAAAGTCAGTGAAGGAGTCATTCCCAGACAGTGAGAGTAACCTTATGGGCTCCTGTTAAAAAATGAAGGAAAGAGAAAGGGGTAAAAGGAAAATTGTGTGAATTTCCCTAAGTCCTTTTCTACTTTAACAATATCTAGAACAGTGCAAAAAAGAGATTAATTTTCAGGGCTGAATTTCAGTGACAAACAGGAGGGAAAGTTGAGAAGAAAGGACTCAATAGCTCTCGTATCAAACCCCTCTGCCCACAGTATTGCTTTTTGGCTCAACCTTAACACAACGGCATTTTTATTTCAATACATAATCTAGTTAAGGAAAAAAAAAATGTTGTTCTGGATCATGCATTCCCTCTCCACATCTACACGTCTTCTTGCCAGAATCCCACAGTGGTAGGGTTGTTCTTTTTGTCAATAGCACATGATTGAGAGATACATATGCTCATTTCAGTATGTTGTTTTCCAATTAAATATATGTGTAGCACACAAAAGAAACATACTGCATACACATAAGATGCAGAGTAGAGGAAGAGGCACAAGAATGAATAAAAGATATTATGAAATGAAGACTTTCACAAAACTGGTTTTAGTTAGAGAAAAATGAAGCTTTTAACCATAATCAATGCTTCAAGCTATTCCGGAAATAATCCAAGAGAATTGAAATGAGATGAGGTACATGAAAGCTTCTGGGTTTGCAATAGTAACAGCTGTGTCTAGAGAACCTGGTCAAGGGGGTTTGTTGTTCAAATATGTTTGTTTTGAACAGCATTTTCCATTCAAGCATACATCTCTGTCCATTAAAACAAAGAAAAAATCCAGGGCTAAGCACACAGGACAAACACCAGATGATCTTCAATAAACAACCTTATAATCAAACACCATGTAATTAGTGCAAGAACTGAATGCCAAAAATATGTTGCGATTCCATGAAATGTACCCTTAAGGATTTGCGAAAAAGAATAGATATTCTAGGACCTGTGCCCATTTGTCCCGTTCTGTTCCACATGAAAGAAATTATACTAAATCAACTGAATATCTGGAAAGAATTAAATCATCATCTCTCATTGGCAAGCCTAAAGGAAAAATTCACAAGAAAGCAGAGTTTTATATAATAAAAGTTCTCATGTTTCATGGAGTAAAAGGGGAAAAAATAACGCCAAAGGGAAAGTTTTTGTTGCCTTTGGTTATTCTTCTTCTTAGACAATATATTATGGAGTTCTCCTCTGCTCCCTTTTATTATCTTTATTCAATGATCTAAAGTTGCAGACATAGTACCCAGAGTTATTTAAATGAAACCATTTCAAACTCTATCGCAGAAAGTCCTACAGGAACAAACTTTTCTCTCTAGCAGCTGATACAGTGACAGTCATTGGCACCATACAGTAGCAACCAACACAGACTGGTTCCCTCAGCAGGATTCTTTTTAATGATATAAATGTCTGGCTTTTTTACGGCCCTCGAGTTCTGTTTCAAGTGGCATGTGGGCCAAAATCTGCCTTTGTTAATGCTGTTTCAGAGGTGTAAATGAAAGCAAGGACTTTCTCCAGCGGACCAAGCTCACCACAGGTTGCAAATAATTTACCTCAGAGATGGCTTTAGTTCAGTAATGGAGTTTTACAAGTCAAGCTGCACTGTTCTTTAATTTATATTTAGTTTTGGCATATCATGCTTGTGTATTAGCTATCATTAAACCACCATAAAATGTTCAGGGCTCAACTTTAATCTGAGCTCATTTAATCTGTGCTCTGACATGAAAATCTGATGATTTTCACCAGCTGAGGCTGTGTCCCTCAGACTTTATTAAGGAGAAGACATACTCTATGAATACTAGACATTACAAATGAAATGCGCACTTACATGTCTGCATAACAGAGATAAACTGAAATTTCTGTTTTCCTTCCAGAAAATGATTGTGTGAGCAACTGGTGGTTCAGCATCTTATTTATGGGTTTAGAAGCAACATCCATTCCTGGGTGTCCTCTTACATTTCAGGTCATTCTTCAGTAGATCTTAGTCCTTCTCTCACTCTCTTCCATGCCCTGATGATCTCCCGTTGCTCATTTTCCTTAGACAAGTCAATTTATTCACACTACTTGATCTTTAACCTCTGTGGTGAGGATTCCCCAATCTCCTGCTGAAGGCTATATTAAAGAAACTAGAATTTGGAATGGGAAAACATGCAGCTTACTCTTTTTCTTCTGTAATTCTCCACAATGCTATCTGTGTGTCTTCCTCACTGCTATTAATTTCTCCCCCACTCTTCTTTTGGACCCCTCCTTCTTCCTGCTGTGGTCTGAATTTTGTCACTACATGCTGTACTGTTTCCTATGCCTGAACTATTATGCCTATGCATGGCTTTTATCAGTATTTTTATAAAGCTCAGTTATTAGAATCTCTTACTTCTGGTCTCTGGTACAGCAATTCCTATTTTTTTCCCTTCTCTCTCCTCACATGTGATCATTCAGACACACTTCATAAATTAAAAATGTACAGTTTCAAATCATCTTCCTTGCCTATCATTTTGACCACATCAGGCTATATCTGAACATTTCCACTTACTCCCTTTCGCGGCTGATGAAATTCAAGCTTCTGATCTTTATGTAGGACTTTTTCATTTGGTGCAAAAATCTCAGTTACTTGCTACCACATAATCCAATTCATACATTTCTGTGATTTTACACTAAAACTACCAAAGGCTTTTCATTGTCACTGGACAGTTGCTCCAGAATCTACTGCTCTTACAGTTAGAAAATTTTTAAGCTCCCACCTGAATTTATACGTGGCTGATGTAGGCCCTTTTGCCGTGGTGCCAGCAGATTTTTTTTTCCAGTTACTTACAGTGAACCAACTGACTACCAAAAGGAATCAGCAAAATAACTGTGGGCATCTGGGCAAACTGCACTATAATCACCACATCGCTCATCAAAGGACAGAAACAGAAAGAAAGCACCATTTATACAATGAAATTGAACACTGTTTCCCTTGTGCTTGGATGGAGAATTTTCCTCTGCACCAGAGTTGGAGTAATTCCCTCAGTCTAAAGCTGGATAAATCTGGATTAATCTGGGTTTCCTGACTTCAGGAAACTTGCACAAGCTGAAACCTCCCCATGAATGATTCCTTCACACGTTCATCGGCACAGCTTTGTGTGAAAACAGGACATGAGCAATCTTGAAATAGCACTGAGACACACTACATCTGCAGTTACTTTGAACCCTAAAACTTTCTTTTTCCCTTCCGTGTCTCATCCAGTGCCTGTGTATTTTCCCAACACTTGCTTAGATGTGGTGCTTAAGTTTTGGGTTGTCTCTTCTGGATGATATACAGTAGAGAAATTCCACTCAACAAAGAATTTTACCTGTATTTTAGCTATATTGGCTGTGCTAGATAAAAGGTCTTTCATCAGCTAACTATGATCCTGTTTCTGTTAATGGCAACACGGAGATGACTGAGCTCACGGAATAGAGACCACATGGTAACTTGTTGCAGATGGTGAGCTGAACAAATGCTGATTGCAGTTTAATTTTAAGCAGTGAGAGTCAATAACACCTTGTGCAGGCAGTGAAGCAAAACAAACAAACAAAACCTCCTAAAAGACAAACCTGCAAATCAGAAGTTTTAAGGCCATTTGATTACACTGTCTTGAGGTTTTGTGAAGCTACCAGGATCTGTCTGTGTGAGTGTGTGTGTGTGCATAAATTAGAAAAATATTTTTGGAAAACACCTCATACATTTCAAATAGAAATTGAAAAGCAAAGTTTTAATACTTCAGTTCAACCAAAAACAATCACAAAGTATTAATTTAGGTATTTTTCTCAGGTATTTGCCTTTAGAAATACAAGTAATGTCTGACCTTTAAAATGGTAGAGAAATTCATATGTTGCTTTTCAACCAATGATAGTTTCCTTTATTGTCATGCTAATAGCAATCTGCCCTTTTGCTGAACTGCTGTCTGGGCTGATTTTCTGCAAGCTAAGATTTTTTTAAAGATGTTTTCCAAATATTTAATTAATAGAAATGGAGGTCTGGCTAACATTGTATTTCATTCTTGTTTACAGCCACATTATTTTACAGATAATTGATAAAACACCATGGTAATTCTAACAGATAAAGAAAATTAATATTTTTCCTTAAAGCCTATGAGAAAAATCTAGATTCGCACATTCTTTGTGCATTAATGTCTCAAAGGACATGTTCCCAAATCTACTCAGAAATGAAACAGTTTAAAGCAGAAATTAAAAACAAATACACAGAAATATTGGCTGAAGGATGGTGTGTCTCTTATTTACAGTGCCAGAGGTCCTGGAGTCAGGCTGTGGTTAGCTGTGGCACAGGCTAGCTATGTCTGTCTCTCTCTGTGCAACTGGCTCAGGCACTTCTGCCCTGCATTCCCTGATTGCAGCATCCACCTCCCACTCTCCGTCAAGTGCCACGGTTCCTCCTGTACCTCTCAACTGTGTCAGTCAAAGCTGGCTGGCTGCTGCCAACTGGAACCAGGCATCCAAAAGCTGGAGAGAGCCTGAAATGCTGGTTGTAGTCAGGGTTGAATCATCTAACAGGACCCATACTCTCTCAGAAGCTCTACTGGGAAATAAATCTTTGGTTTTAGCCTGGTCGGTCCCGCATCAGATGACCTAGTGTTGGTGTGGGTATAGCCATTGTATCAGTCAAGCCACCTCCATGCATCTGTGAAGCAGGATAGTCTTTCTTCTGTCACATGAACTAACCTGTGAATGCTGTCTTTTGCCAGAAGGATCAGTAAGGAGGGCTACTAAAGTTGGTGCACCTTCTCCCTTCCCCCTCTTCCCACTCCCTGGTGCCACGAGTCATCCTGTGGGCCATGGTGGTGAAGCTGCTCCCCTCCTCTACAGCTTCTCTAAAACTCTTGGTGCTATTCCTGCTACTGTGGAGCAAGCCTGGACCATGGCCTTTTATTTTTTAAATCAAATATTTCAAACTCAGAAACTGCTAGTTAACAGAAAAGGAAACTTCACATAGAATGGCTTTTGCTAAAAAACACCAACAACTTACCCTATGAAAAGATATGTAATTTCAGGAAATCATTTCCATATTATTAGAGTAATGGGAAGAAAACAAATAGTAGACAGTCAGTTGGACTGGCAATAGCAATCCTGCTGAAGTTCAGCTCAGCTCTGGATATAGTGACAGATCTATTTTGCTACAATAACTCTCAACTATCACCTGCAGCTCTATTTTACAATGTATATACTGCAATTAAATTAATTAGAAAAAAAATCTGCCTTGCACACCAGCATATTTTAAAACCCCTACAAGTAGGGTTACAATTTTAATATTTTATAAAATCCTATGAAATAATATTCCAATACTAAATACATTTTATTCCTGGCTTTTGGAATGCAATAACAATAATTTAAAAAAATGTTAAAATAACTTTTAAGATGAAAATCCATTTTTTTTGTTTGAAAACATGTTTGTAAAGATAGTTGGGGAAGAAAAAGGGAGCTGTTTTACTGAATCTCAGCTTTATAATAAGAATTTTTCAAGTTTTCTTCTTCCAGGGTTAGACATTCTTCCTTGATTCCATAAGAGATTAAGAGAATGAATATATTTCCCAAATATCAGACCAGAGCAATGTAGGTTAATGTCAGTACAGCTTCCCTTGAAATCAGTGCCCTCAGAGCCACTAACTTGGCTACTGCTAGAAGAAACAATCAAAAAGAGACAATGAATAAATGCCATTGAAGGATGCAACTGATATTATGATAACATGAATGCCAACTGCATGTCTGAGACACTGGTGCCTGAGCAAAGTGTGATAATGACCAGTTTATACACTGCACTAATAGTTTCCAGATTAGGTTCTGCAGGTTGGAGTAATTATGACTTCTTTGGATCACTGTAGGTGAAAATTACTTGCTAGTGAGTTGTACTAATGTTGGAAAATTTAAGATACTACAAGTAATTAATATTCATGCATTTTGTAACAAATTCAGTGAAAGCAGAGATCATTTTTATGTTACAACTGTAGGATTACATGAAGGTGTTCAAATGCAAACAATCGTGCTATCCTCTTTACAAGCATTTTTTGAACATTTTAGAAGTGTATGTAGAGGATATAAAACACCGCAATATGTGCAGTACAAAATGCAAACCTAAGAACATATGTACAATTTCATATTCGAACACCATAGGAAACTGGGTAAAATTTACCCTAATGAGAAAAACAACTTTAATTCATGTCCTCAATTTCAAATTTACCCAGGATATTGAGGACATTGTGACCCTCATTATGCTACATAAAATCTTTTACAGTCTCTATCCATGAAATAAGAATAGTATAATAGTCTTCACCATTTCTTTTGAATAAATGGGTATGTCAACATGCAATATACAATACAAAGCCTGTGCTCTAGTGAATTCCAAATCCTTGTCTTATTGAACCTTGTTTCTGGTTTATTTTTCCATCCCAAACAAAACATCATACATCTTTTAGCGATAAATATGATAACCCGGCTCTGAACTGTACTTGTTTAGCTAAGCAAAAACACTCTGAAGTTTTCCATCTCTGGGGCCAGGAACTGCGTTTTCCTGAAAGGGTCTAACACCAACCAGTCCACAGGCTGGGCTGGAACAGCAGACAATAACTCTGGATGTTAATAAAAACCATTCTGCCACACCACATGCTTGCATACTCAGCAGTGCTACCTTATGTTCAACTATGATTAAAGAAAGAACAGAGATTCCTTTCCCAACTCCTTCTCAAAACTGATGCAAATTATACCTCTTAAACAGCAAACTGTAAATTTGGTTTTAGAAGAATGGCAGTCTGTCTAATGTGAGTGGAATATAAGCCAAGTATGTGAGTCTGAAAGCTCTGACTCCCGTCTTGGGCCTCAGTGGGAATTCCTGAGACTGCCTTCATTAACGAGCTACAGTATAACCTACATATATCTGTGTGCATGCACATAACCGATAGATCAATGAAACACAAAATGCACATTTGTTTTCACCCAATTAATTTCAAAAGTATGAAAGAATTAGTAACAAAGTAGAAAAAAACTGACCCATTATGATTTCTTCAGCAAATCTGCAGAAAATACAGCTCTCCACCTCTCCTCTGCACGTTTAGATGGAAGAAGGAAAAATGTTATCTTAAGCACTAACCTCAATTTAGATTATATTTCAGTATTACCTGCCAGTTATGTCCGAACCAAAATTACTAAATATCCTGAGAAAAATATATTCTCTTGAGACTTTCGAAGCAAATAAAAAGAAGTGGTGCAAGAAATATAATTTATTATAAAGACTATTTCAGACCTGTTCTGGCAGAGTTTGAATAATCAGAGTTCTCTGATTTTCTGAGTGCTTTTCTAAGCTAACCATATGGTTTATTCATATATAATATATAGTAATAATCTGACAATCTTTTCATCTGCTTGAAAATTTATAACATTCAGAAAGAGTGAACAGCATGCTGTGATGGATTTAACTTATGGGCTGATTATACAAACAAATGTTAGAGAGGTAAAATTGGAAATGTATTTAAGGAGGATCTTTGAATTTTACAGGACAGTCATGACAGCAAGCCTGGTTAAAGATGATTAAAAATAATAGCTTTTGCATCATGCTCATAGTTTGCAACAAAGTTTAGTAATTTCAGAAGCAGGTATTGCAGGTTCTAAATCATCCTTTCCAAAAGAAAAGTGAGAGCCATCCATTCCTGTCCTATGGATTTGTTGTTTGATTTTACTGTAAACGTGCATGGTCCCTGTTAAAGCTAGTGCTTTATTCTTAACAACTAAGAAATTCCAGGTATACCGCACACAATGATGAATCAGAGTCTAAATAGATATGGGCTTTACATATGCAAGAAAACAACATTCTGGGTGCTCATTTAGAAAAGCATCATAGTTTGGTAGACCAGACTGCATAAAAATATTCTGGGATGTCACTGTTAGTAATCAATATTAACCAGATCCAGTACACATCTGACAAATTTTAAATAGTCATGTTATTTTTTTTCTGGAAGATAAAAAAAAAAGGCAGCTGGACAGGCAGTAGAAAAGAGCAATAATTAATATTTGAATGACAGGAAAAAAGTCTTACGCTACAAGATCTGACACTTTAATCTGTCTACATCAACCATGGAACTAAGAGGTGACAATAAAAGTAACTTTAAAGGAAAAGAATAACAGCTTCTAAGGGTATTTGAATTGAAAGGGAATTCACCATCAAGAACCAAAAATCAGGCAAAATGAGGTGAGAAATAAGGTACTTGAGTTGATCCATATGTAATGGGACTTTCGTTATTTCTGTGACTCATTATAAAGCTTTTTTTCTACCTTGCATTCACTGTTTATGCAGAAATAATTAAACCTAAACAAGACTTTACTAGGAAAAAGAATTGTAGCCATCTCACATTTTCTGTTTAACTCTGGTTTTCCTCCTGTTTATGGTGATTTGCACAAGGGATGGAACAGTTGGAGCACTCTAAATCCTTCTTTTGTACTTTGTTTAACTTTGATGAGCAAAATGGAAATGCTAATCCCTTCTGCAGACCCATGATTTCCTTCCTTTCTCCTTCTCTCCGAGACATTTGTTTTTCTGTTCTCTGGCCTTTGTTCCCTAGTCCCAGAGAGGTTCATATGATGCCCTCCTTTTCCCAGGGTCCTAGGGTGAACGAGGTTCCACAATCCAGCAATTCATGAAATGCAAGTGATACTGAGACAGGCAAGGGATGTATCAAAGCAGCTTCCTACCTCTCCATCCTCTTACTATGCCTTTAGAACAAACAAACAAAAACAGAAAGAAGAGTTGGGAAGGAAGGAAACACTCTAAAATACTTGCCTGAATTTTAGTCCTGAAATTGATTATAGCTAACTTCAATGATTCCAGGATTTCACATCATGGTTTCTCTTTGTTTAATATAATTCTGACAACATAGTTAAAATTGGAAAGTAAATAATAAATAATGATTCAATAAGTAATAGCGTCACACACCAAGAAGAAGCTGAGAAAAACATTTGTTCGGACATAAAACAGACTGTCTGGTACAGTATATAACATTCATGAAAATGTTGGAGGACTCGAACATTAAAGGCCTGAGGGAAGTAGGATGTCAAAGAAGATGGATCCAGGTGCAAAAAGGCAAAGCTCTTTGCTATGTGCCTTAGTAAAGTTCTTCATGATCATTCAGTGGACATAGTTTGGAGTGCTAAATACTACTTTTATTTAGAAAAATAAAAACCATCCAGTTGGATTATGTCGAGGTACATATATGCAGGTTAGAGGGTATTGGTTGAAAAAACATAATTTAAATTCTAAAATAAGTTTTTTGCAAGTTCACAATAATAGGAATCTTTCCAAATACTTTAGAATATCTGTAGAAGGAGTTACAATTACTTTGCGCTCTCATGGTAAAGTAAAAAAAACCCCAAGCATTCATTGTGGGCATTTTATTAATAAAGGGTACATGTGTGCCACCAAAAAATCTGAAACCTAACCTAAGTAGATAACAGTTTATGGTCATTTAAAAAGGACCAAAAATTTCAAAAATTATATAGTATCTATAAATCAGTAACCAAAGTGACACAATGTATGACTTTTTATTACTTCAACTATGAATTCTCTCCTAGTATATGAAAAATAAACTACATATTATATAGGGCTTTTAGGGAAACAACACAAACTTGCTTTTTCTAGAAATAATCCTTGCATAGGTTTAAAGGTATAAGGAATCTGCCAAAAATATAAAATTTAAAGTTTAATACCAAAGTTTTCTATACCCACTGAGGTAACATTCTCATAACAACTTTATTCGGAATAGACGGCTCTTGCCCCTGCTTGGTGAGCCTATCCTATAGTCAGGCTCACACCGAGTGCTTTATACTAATTCAACCTGACTATTTTTTGCTGCCTTCTTTTGTAAGTGCCCCACATTCACTTTCTCATACTAACATTAATGTTAACAAGCTAATGCTAACATTAACATGC